>JANIVQ010000069.1:0-35769 GCA_030555925.1 Insectozyma xiaguanensis | reverse complement strand
AGAAATTAAACGGTGCACATGCCATTGCTTCAGCTCGTGCTTGAGTAATATTAATATTTTCAACTGATGAGGATAAGGATAAATGGAATTTGGATTTGATTGATTTAACTTTATCAATAAAGGATTTAAAAACCATGATTAAACTTAAATTGTGATAATGAAAAAGAGAAATTTTTTTAATTGTGTATATGTGATTATATATATAGTTGCAAAAATTAACATACCAAGAAAAAAAAATAACAAATTTTTGCAGCCAGGGGGACCAAATATGAGCTCCGTCATCTTACAGCCTAAACAATACAATAGGTAGCTAATCCTGTAAACCGAAACCCTCAAATTATAGAACAACCCATACAATCAGCTGCTGTATCGAAGCTTGAAAAGTTTAAACAAATATTTGGCATACATATCAGTTCAAATTGATTAAGGACATGTTAATTAACCTAGTTTTAACTGTAAGTTGTTAACCTATTTTGGCAGTGTTATTTCAATATTTTGCAATGTAACAAAGAGTTTTGCAGCATAATCGAAAATTGCAGCCTAAAAAAAAAATATGTACAATATCAAAAACAGTAGAACAATAATATAAAGCTATCAATGAAATTCTGTAAGTGTAATGCCTTAGATTGATATGGTTAAATGCAACTCAGTAAATTTAGTATGTAGTTGTGTTTATTCTTGTCATGCCATACTAAGTTATACTTTTAAAGTGAAGAAACACCGTTGATATTCTTTAAATGATTTAATTACTAACTTTTAGAATTTGTAATTTATAACCCATGTTAAGAACAATTTTCATAATCTATTCTATTTCAATCGATATCTGGAAATCACGGATTCAGAGTAATATTAATATTTGTAATAATGCAGTAAATATCAAAGTAATTTTATGTAAACATTAAAACTAGCTCATGTAAAATTAAGTTGTGTTTATATTGTATAATTTTAATGAAAACCATTCTATACTCATTTATTTGGGTGCAAAAAAATTTTTAAACTGAATTCGATTTAATTTGAAAATCCTAACTATGTTCAACTAATGCAATACTTATAGAATGATTAACAATGAATAACTAATAAATTAATTACTGATGAATAAAAAGAAGAGTCAGTAATAAGAAAAATTATATCAATAGAGACTATTATGTCTAAGTTTATAAATATCGATTTCAAACATCAGATGTGCCTACAAGAAACTCTAATAATAGAATAAGATACAAAAAACTTCAATAGTACAAATAATTAGACTACAATTAATATTGCTCAGGCTTCAGAAGTTTAACAAAATATCTTCTACTGCTGATAATTCTCTTCACTCGAGGCATCATCGCTTGACTCTTGAAATATTGGCTCATCAACGGCTTCAGTTTCAGTATTTTTATTAAATTGCTCATTGAGATGTTTAGCAAGCTCTTTATTTAGTGGTCTCTGAAGATGCATCGGTGTTACCTCCATGATCAATTTGATTGATTCAGAATAATAAATAAACACGACTGTTAGTAAAAAAATTATATCCTTACATCAATAAGAACACATTTGAACTCAATATACATTTATGATATCAATGATGCTTCTGTTGGTGTATTTAACATGTTGGATCAAAATCACGATATCAAATTATGATTACAAATACTTGACATCAAAATTAACAACTTTTATAAAATTCACTTGCACCGTTCCAACGGCATAAATTAAACAAGTTTTGATACCCACGAATAAAATTATTTATATATCACAGTTTATTTTTTTTAAACGATGGTTTAATTAATATGTTCATCTTTCAACTTTTAATATGATAATTATATTTTGCATCAAGAATTGCAACCTTTTCGTGTTTCTACCAAAGTCACATAGTTAACAAACAAAATTGAGAAAACTCTAGTGACAGTTTTTCTCAGTCTTCTCACACCATCTCATGAAACATCCATTTCAATTATTAATAAGTAATAAATCTGGTGAATTATTATTCACATCGAATCAAAATGTGATTCAAATATTTAATTTGAATAGTGGTGATTTGATAGGTGAATGGAAAGATGATTTATTACCACAACATAGTAATGATCAAGTTGATACCAAAACAGGTAAAAAAATTAAAGCAAAACAACCAATCTTAAATTATATAAGGTATTTGATATTAACTCCAGATGAGACGAAATTAATTGCATGTACAGATTCAGATAAATCGATCTTAATCTTTGAATTATCAAATGGGTTAACATTGATTAAAAGACAAGTATTACCAAAACGACCAAGTTCATTAAGTGTTGATAATGAAGTTGTTGTAGCAGCTGATAAATTCGGTGATGTATATACAGTTAAAATCGATCAAGAAATTTTACTTGAAACTGAATTAGAACCAATCTTAGGTCATGTTAGTATGTTATTAGATATAGAATTAATCAATTATTTAAATTCACAATATATTATAACTTGTGATCGTGATGAACATATTAGAATATCGAATTATCCAAACAGTTATGTAATCAAGGGGTTTTTATTAAATCATCGTAATTTCATTTCAAAACTACATATACCTAATTTTAATCAACAATTGTTATTCAGTGGTGGTGGTGATACATTTATAAATTTATGGAACTGGTATGAAGAAAAACTAATTTGTCAAGTTGATATATCAGAATATATTAATGAATATTTAACTGATTATCATTTACCTTATAAAAGGAAAAATGATGATTCAAAACATGAATTTTCAATTGCTCAATTATCAACAATTACAATTGATGGTGTAAATTATTTAATTGTTTTAGTTGAACATACACCAGTATTGATAATTTTTAAAATTGAATCAGAATTAGTTTATCATCAAACTATAGAGTTTCAAGATTCAATAATTAATTTTACAACTAGTTTTGATAAATTAATTGTTTCATTAGATTCAGAATCTCCATTAAAATTAGTCAATTCCAAATTTGAAATCATAGATTGTAACCCAAAAATCGTTGATCAAATTCCAAATGAAGTTGAATCAAAATCAGAGTTTCAACAATTATATACAATGGCATTTTTACGTAAAAAAGGTGAAGTATAGAAAAATAAATGTCTATATTTATTCAATAAATCCTCCTTGTTTACACAAGGCATAAAATAATGAATCTTGATTTTTCAATAAATTACTTGGTGTATCAAATTCAGCAACTGTACCTTTTTCTAATACTAAAATACGATCACTATCTAATATAGTATTTAATCGATGAGCAATTGTAATAATAGTTTTATTCTTAAATTCATTTCGTATGGTTTGTTGTAATATTTGATCAGTTTCAACATCAACAGCAGCTGTTGCTTCATCAAGGACTAAAATATTTGAATAATTTAATTTCAATAATACACGTCCTAAACACATTAATTGTCTTTGACCAATTGATAAATTTGTACCACCTTCTGTAACTTTAACTAATAATGGATTTGTAATATCTTCTTCATCTTCATTTATATCACGTTCATTAAACATTTTAATTACATGATCTTTTAAATGTGATAATTCCAATGCTTTCCAAATTTGTTCATCATTATATTCATCAGTTGGATCTAAATTACTTTTGATTGTACCTTCAAATACTTGTGAATCTTGTGGAATAATAGATAATTTATGTCTTAAATCATATAATCCAATTGATGATGTATTTAATTGATCAATTGTGATTTTCCCATTTGATGCTTCAATTATTCTAAATAATGCCAAT
Source organism: Insectozyma xiaguanensis (assembly GCA_030555925.1). Classification (NCBI taxonomy): domain Eukaryota; kingdom Fungi; phylum Ascomycota; class Pichiomycetes; order Serinales; family Debaryomycetaceae; genus Insectozyma; species Insectozyma xiaguanensis. The sequence continues at coordinate 32,062 of JANIVQ010000069.1, read as the reverse complement.
GTTATAGATGATTTACCTGCACCTGTTCTACCAACAATTCCAATTTTTTCTTGTGGTTTTATATCTAAATTAATATCTTTTAATACTAAATCTAATTCAGGTCTATATCTAGTTGAATAATTTTCAAATTTGATTTCTCCTAAATCTGGCCAGTTCTTACCAGGACGATTAGTTTCAATAATTTCGGGTGCTTCTGATTTTAATCTTGAATATTCAAGAATTCTTTCAACTGATACAATATTTGTTTCAACTTCAACAGTCATACGAACAATCCAATTTAATGATTGTGTAATTTGTAATGCATATGATACCGATAACCCAACTAATCCTGCAGTTAATGTACCTGATTTAAGTGTCAATATACTTAATCCAGCAGCTCCTAATATAATAATTGAACCTAAAAATTCTAATCGAACAGCTAACCATCTATTTGCATTGATTGCAGGATGATATGCACTCATGTTTTTATCAACTCTTGTTTGATTTAAAAATTTAAATCTTTCTTCTTTACCATATGCTCGAATTGTTGAAACTCCAGTTAATGATTCTTGGAAATTTGCAAAAATTGGTGATCTTGAAACTGAATCTAATCTACGTAATTCTCTTGATGTACGAAGATAATATTGTTGATAATAAATATATAAAACCCCCAATGGTAAAATTAATAATACAAATTGCCAGGTTGAAAAACTAATAACAATAATTGTAAGGAATACTTTAATTGCATTACTGAAAAACATATTGAAAACACGTCCTAACACTTCATCAATTTTATAAATATCATTTGAAAATCTATTTAATACACGTCCAATTGGTGTAGTTTCAAAAAATGACATTGGAGCTCTTAATACTGATAATGCCATTGAATTATGTAATTTCTTTGATCCTTCAATTGTACAAAATATCCAAAGAAAACAATTTTGAATTAATGAAGTTAATGAATATCCAACACCTAATAAGAAATATATACCTAAATATTTTGTAATATTAGGATTATAACCATATTTCGAATTGATTTCTGACCAATGTTCTAACCAAACATTCGATGCAACATTGACTAAATAAGAACCTAAAGCAAATCCTAAGAAAATGATAACATTAATTGGATGACATGCTTTTGCATATTCTTTATAAACATCCCATTTAACTTTCCCTTGTTCAAAATGTTCTCTTCTAGCTTTAACATCTTCATCTTCTTCTTGTTCATGTTCTTCTTCAATTACAGATGCATCAGATGCTCTACGTAAACTACCACATTCAAAATCACAATCTGAATCTAAATCTTGTAAATTAACATCATCTTTGATTTCTTCCTTTTCATCTGGTGATTCTTCTCTCTTTTTACCAAATGATTCAATCAATTGTTTAATCTTACTAGATTCAGATTTAATAATATCATCATAAGTACCTTGTTCAATTAATCTACCATCACTAACCATATTAATATTATCAGCAATACTTAAAACTTTAATATTATTTGTTGCTAAAACTTTACATTTACTCTTTAATAAACCATTGACACCTAATACATGATCAGTTAAATGTTTTCCAACATGTTCATCAACAGCACTCAATGGATCATCTAATAAATAAACATCTGCTCTTGCATAAACAGCTCTTGCCAATGATAATCTAGCCTTTTGTCCACCACTTAATGAGATTCCTTTTTCACCAACTTCAGTTTTATCACCTTTTGGTAAAATACTCAAATCCACAGTTAATGCACAAGCTTTTAAAACATGTTGATAAAATTCTCCATCATATTTATGTCCAAATAAAATATTATCACGTACAGTTCCATTCATAATCCATGGAACTTGTGAAACATATGCCACTTTCCCATGCAATAAAACTTCACCATCTAATTTATATAAATCTCCAAGAATTGCTTGAATTATAGATGATTTACCACCACCAACTTTACCAACAATACAATTCAATTCACCTTTTTTACCTTCTAAATTAATATTTGATAATGCAACTTTATAATTTTGTTCACCTTTTGCTTTTGACCATAAAAATGTACCATTTTTAATTGATACTGCAACTTCACCTGTTTTAGTAACTTTTGGTGCTTTAACAACAGCATCAATTTGTAATTCACTACTAGTTAAAAATTTGGTCAATCTACCAATTGCAACTTGTGCTTCAACTATATTTGTAATCACCATTGGTACAACAGCTAATGGGAATCCTAATAAATTGAATAATGATAATGCAGGAAATACTAAATCAGTTGATAAACTTTTATTTTGTGTCCAAACAAATACAGCAAATGTAGAACAACTGACTAAAAATGGAGCTAAATTCCAACTAAAATTTGCAAATGCCATAAAAATTCCCATTCTTTTTAAATTCTTCAATTCTAAATCATTACGTACATAATTTAATCTTGTTAAATATGGCAGTTCCCATCCATATAATTTCAAAGATTTAATATTATTTAAAATTTCATTAATCAATCTTGATCTTTGATCTTTATATTTCATTTGTGTCTTTTGTAATCTCTTTTGTGCTTTTGCAATAACACCATTTAATGGAATCATAATAATCATAATTGCAACACCTGCCCACATGGAATTACCAATTAAATCATGTAATGAATATAAACATAAAATAATTTGAAATGGACCTGACCAAATGATTTGTAAATTTTGTACTAAATCTTGTAATCTTTGTACATCAACGGACATCAAGTTCACAATATCACCAGTTGATGATTCTTGTCTTGATTCATTTGATAACACCAATGATTTATTATACACAGTAGAAGTTAATGATGATTTAATCTTCATACCCAAATCAAAAGCACGTTGAAAATATTGATGCAAACAAGCGGTTTGTACAACTGATACAATAAACATTGAAACAGCAATCATTAACCCTTTAGTCAATGGAATTGGATTACCTTCTTTCAATGATCTTGAATAATCATTAACAAATTTAATCAACAACCTTAACAATTGAGGTTGTATAAATGCTAATGAATCTTGTGCACCTTTGAAAACACCACCTAATAAAAATTTCAAACCAAATGCTTTTGAAATAGCCCAAAATAATGATTTCTTTTGAGCTGGTTGTTTATTCCAATAATGTTCGAATAAATTATTTGCATTTTGTGATTTTAATTCTTCTGGTAATGGAGGTAAATCAGATTCAACTAAAAATTTATGATATCCTTTCTTCATTAATCCACCCATCCAATCAAAAGTAATTTTTGAAAATACATTTGCTTGATCATATGGTGACTTTTTCAATAATCTACTATAATGATCTAAAGGTTTCATGGGAAACAAAATCTCAACAATTAAAATGAAAAATGAATTAACAGTTGATAATATCACAATTGTATAAAAATCACTATCTGTTTTATTTCTCAAATGTAAATTACCAATTCTACCCAAATTTAATAAAATCTGAAATAACCAATAAAATAGTAAAACTCCATTAGGTACAGTAGATTTAAATTGTTCTAAATAATGAATTGATAATGCAATAAATGTAGCAAATACATTTAAAATTAATGATGTTTTAATAATACCAACTTGAGAAAATGTAACAACCAAACCAACTTGAAATCCAATTTGTATAACAACAAGCAATAATTTTGTATAAAAATTCCATGCAATACGATTGGCAATACTAATCTTTTTATTTCTAAGATAATATAATTGATATAATCCAATTAAAATCATAAGGACAGATGACAATCCAAATAGAACTCCTTGTAAGAAGCATGGTGTTAAATCATTATATTTTAATGATAATGGACCCCATCCATCAATTTTACTATTACAATTCAACCATTTCGAAGATGAATTCAAGGTAAATTCACCATCAATTGATATCAGATCATTAAAAGACTTTAACAATAGCTGATTCAAGTTCCAACCATTAGATAAATAAGAAGAGGTTACTTCAACTTCTAATTGTTCCATTCTAATGATAAATGAAATGTGAAAGTGAAATTTTATAATCGAAAAATAAAAGTTTTGTTACGTAATCTTGATTATGTAATAGATGCTCACTAATCAAACTACAAATTGGTTAAGCGGCATATTCATATATGTATATTAAAGTTTACTTGCGATTAAGTCTTTGACCAATGACAATACTCCAACACCACCAGTCCAGATGTTAAATATAGTAGATGGTCCCGTGACTGCCACGTTACCATTTCTACCAAACCAAACTCTACCTCCATAACTTTGTTGGGAACTCTTAATCAATTGATCTTTCTTATTTGAGTATGGTGGATATCTTGATTTCAACATGAAATCATTCCATAATTTCTGTTCAATGGTTGTACGTTCATGTGTAAATGTTCTATATGAATATTTACCATGATATGAACCATAACCTGATTGACCAACACCTCCAAATGGAGCATTATGTAATGCAATATGCATTAAAACATCATTTATAATCAATCCACCAGATCTAATTGTATGTTTTAAAATTGCAATTTGTTTGTTAGATTTATCTGATGTACTTTTACTAGTAAAAATATAAGCAGCCAATGGTGTATCATGATTAGTTACAACTTCTTGACTAGCTTTTTCAATTGAACTATATGTTAAAACAGGTAAAATAGGTCCAAAGATTTCATCTTGCATTGAAGAATCACTCCAATCAACATTATCAATAACTGTTGGTGGAACATAATTTGATGCTTCATCAGCTTCACCACCAACTACTATATCACCTTTAGTTGAATCTATAATTTTTTTCATCTTTTGAAATGCTCTACTATGAACCAAATGAGTATAACCTTTACTATCTTTTGTAACGTTTGGATAAAATTCATCAATAACATCTTTTAAAAATCTAATAAATAAATCATGTTTAGAGTCATGAACTAAAACATAATCAACACCAATACATGTTTGACCAGAATTAACAAATCTACCCCAAGCAATTCTTCTGGCAACAACTTTCAAATCTTTATCACTAACATCATCTAAAATAATAGCTGGTGATTTACCACCCAATTCTAAAACAACTGGTGTTAAAGATTCAGCTGCTTTTTTAGCAATAATCTTACCAACTAATCCACTACCTGTATAAATAATTTTATCAAATTTTTGTTCTAATAATGCACTAGTTTCTGGAATTGCACCATTAACAATGTAAAGAATTTCTGGATCTAAAGCTTTAGTTAAAATTTCAGTAAGTAATTTGGAAAAATTAGGTGTCAATTCTGAAGGTTTAACAACAACTGTATTACCACCAGCAATAGCACCAACTATAGGACTGATTGAAACAAAAAATGGGTAATTGAAAGCTGAAATAACTAATACAACACCTAATGGAATACGTTCAATATAAACAGGACTTGTAGCTAAATTTAATGGTAAATCAGTAACTTGTTCTGGTTTAGCCCATTTATGCAATTGAGACATTGTAAATATTAATTCATTCAACCCAGTTGATATTTCATAATTTTTTGTTTCACTTGGATTTCTTTGAAAATCTAATTCTAATGATTCACATATAGCTTGTTGATTTTCTTTAATTGCAAAATATAAATTTCTTAATTGATTTAATCTAAATTGTAATGAATGAGTCTTTCCACTATGAAAAAATTTAGTAACTTTTTCAATTCCGGCTGGAATTTCTGAAATTGTTGTATATGGCAATACAGAATCTTTAACTGGGGTAACTTTTTCTTTGACTGGAATAGCTTTCTCTGTAACTGCTTCCTTTGGTGTAGCTTTTTCACCAGCAATGTTGGATAAACTTGGTGTATTACTACTTCTTTTAATTGATACTTTAGTAATAGGCTCGGATTTAATACCTGGGGTTAACTCAGAATTTGAAGGTGGTGAATTCATTGGTGAAGCTTCAACTTTATCTAATTTTGGTGGAATTGGTCTAGGTTGACTTCCGGTAGACTGTTTATTTGACTTAGTCTTGGATGGTTTACTCATGGTCTTATAAAATAGAAAGAAAAGTTGTAATAAACTATTTCAGATTTAGTGGGGTACAAAATCCTTGTGAAAAAATTAAAAAATAAACAAGAAAAAAAAAATATTTTGCAACTGAAAATTTTAATAATTAGGCGCTACCGAAATCATTGGTACATACATATTTGAAACAATTGTGTTGACAACATCATAAACGATGAGAGTTTGTTTTCAATTTACAGATTAGGTTGTTTATTATAACGAGTAATGTTTATGTTTATTATGTGTTTTAAAATTAATCTTGCAATATAAAAACACTTGAATTTCTCTAGGTTTTGAAAGTATCGATTATGTCCAAAGGATTTCATAAGTGCTACTTTTGTGGAGAAAAGTTTAAAACCGAAGATGATTTATTGGATCATGCTATTGAAAATCATTAGTCTGTATTGTTAATATATATCATATTTACTTGTAATAATATCACTGTAATTTATCATCTAACATAAAACTTTTTCAAGATGTAACTGAAGATGACACTGTTTGATTTGACGAATTGTAGTAAAGTTTGTAATTGACTATTTTCAAAATATTTTGATTACCATATCGAACGTAACTTTTTTGGAATGTTTGCAATGTCGATATAGATGATGAGTTTATACCATTTAACTCTCAATTAAATATCAAGAGTGATTAAGTTTTGTTGCAAAACTCAAAATAATCATCATTTATATACATAAATACTGCCAATTTTTTGTACATTAGTGTAAGAAGTTAAAATAGATGTTGACTCAATTGATTTATTATCTTTATTATTTGATCAAAGATAAATCAAAGCAGATTGTATAGAGGAATATATTCAAGAGTATATACAAATTTAAAAAAGTGACAATTTTAAAGAATTTAGTGAATGAGAACAAGGGAAAATTTGTTAGCAAATTGAAGTCTTAACTATGAGAAAATTCAGATTTTACATAGTAAAAAGTGAGAAAAAAACTTTAAAAATTTTATAGAAATTAAAAACTTAGAAAATCAAAGATTGAATGTCATAATAACGTATTACATTACATTTGTAGGATTCAAAATTAGCTATTTATAGTTAAATTTGTTAGCAAATTTTATTCAATAACTTTTCAACTTAGATAAACTTTTAAACTTCCCACTTTTACCTTTCAGTTTCAATAAATTATCTCTATAATTGTTATTTATTTTATCAAAAAGGTTTATTTAAGATCTTAAGATTATTTTAGATTATAATATTAAATATGGTTGCAAAACTTAAATCAAAGTACACGTGATCATTTCTAGAAAAAAAATTCATAACAACGAAGAAAAAAAAAATAACAACTCTAAAGTTTGCTGAATCAATATGCTAAACAAATTCATCAATTCAAATCATAAGACACAAGAGTGATTCACATCATCCAGTGGGAATCCAGACATATTGAATTATCAAGAATGACGCGTTATTCTCTCATTGAAACGGTTTCATAGTTAATAACAACACCTACTGTTGAAAGCACTGGGTATTTCAAGATCTATGATTAATTGGTTTGCGAAGCTTCGAAATAGAACTGAAAATAGTTATTTAGTAATAATTTAGCCCGTTACAAGCAATATTTATGATTCATTCAGTGAGTGTGTTCACTATTATTGTCTGTAACCAACGAAGAATTTCAGATCAACTGATTAAAGATTGATTGATTTGATGGAAATTGTTTATCATATAAACCGTGAGTGTTTATTTATGAATTGTGAGTGGTTATCTTATAATTGTGAGTGTTTATCTTATAATTGTGAGTGTTTATCTTATAATTGTTTGGATAATCATTTATTTTTGCAGCTTACATGGGTGCAAATTGAAAAATTATTTTTTTTTGGATTTGTTTTACGTTAACACAAATATGTTTTCCCAAATTTCCATTTCCAAAGCGATTATTTTTACTCAAGCTTTCAAGTTAGGCATTACGTTTGATGAAGGTGGTGATGCCTTTCATGAAGTATTCAATTGGTCTTCTGAACGTCAAGGTGCAAGTAGCGCCAATAATGATAAAGATGAAGAGATCGATAATGAAACAAATATATTAAATCCACAAACTGATGATTCAACTACTTCAACCAATTTAGTTTTAAACACACGTATTCTTAGTATTCTTACAATCGGAATCATCATTGAAAATAAATATGATCAAGACAAACACCACAAAATTTTGGATTTTTTAATTTTTAATTTAAATAAAGTTCCAGATAATGATTATGGAGAAGCTTTAGTTGATAACAGTAATGATTATAAAAAAATTTCAATTGATATTATTAATGATGTTGGAGCAGCTTCAATTGATAATGATGAACAAATTTCCATTGATGATATTAAATATGTTAGAGAAGCTTCAATTGATAATGATGAACAAGTTTCAATTGATGATATTAAAGATGTTAAAGAAGCTTTAATTGATAATGAACAAGTTTCCATTGATGATATTAAAGATGTCGGAGAAGCTTCAATTGATAATGATGAAAAAGTTTCAATTGGTGATATTAAAGATGTTAAAGAAGCTTCAATTGATAATGAACAAGTTTCCATTGATGATATTGAAGATGTTAAAGAAGCTTCAATTGATAATGAACAAGTTTCCATTGATGATATTAAAGATGTTGGAGAAGCTTCAATTGATAATGATGAAAAAGTTTCAATTGATGATATTAGAGATGTCGGAGAAGCTTCAATTGATAATGATGAAAAAGTTTCGATTGGTGATATTAAAGATGTTGGAGAAGCTTCAATTGATAATGAACAAGTTTCCATTGATGATATTAAAGATGTTGGAGAAGCTTCAATTGATAATGAACAAGTTTCAATTGATGATATTAGAGATGTCGGAGAAGCTTCAATTGATAATGAACAAATTTCCATTGATGATATTAAAGATGTTGGAGAAGCTTCAATTGATAATGATGAAAAAGTTTCAATTGGTGATATTAAAGATGTCGGAGAAGCTTCAATTGATAATGATGAAAAAGTTTCAATTGATGATATTAGAGATGTCGGAGAAGCTTCAATTGATAATGATGAAAAAGTTTCGATTGGTGATATTAAAGATGTTAAAGAAGCTTCAATTGATAATGAACAAGTTTCCATTGATGATATTGAAGATGTTAAAGAAGCTTCAATTGATAATGAACAAGTTTCCATTGATGATATTAAAGATGTTGGAGAAGCTTCAATTGATAATGAACAAGTTTCCATTGATGATATTAAAGATGTTGGAGAAGCTTCAATTGATAATGAACAAATTTCCATTGATGATATTAAAGATGTTGGAGAAGCTTCAATCGATAATGATGAACAATTTTCAATTAATGGTATTTATGATGGTGGAGAAGCTTTAGTTGATGATAATCATGATAATGAAAATGATCAAAACAAACACCAGAAACATAAAATTTTTGATTTTTTGAAATTTAAATTAAATAAAGTTGTACATAATGATGATGGAAAAGCTTTAACGAATGATAATCATGATAATGAAAATGTAAATGATCAACTCAAACACCAGCAACATAAAATTTTTGATTTTTTGAAATTTAATTTGAATAAAGTTGCACATAATGATGATGGAAAAGCTTTAGTTGATGATAATCATGATGATGAAGAAATAATTGATAATATTAATGATGATGTAGAAGCTTTAGTTGATGACAATAATGATGATGGAAAAGCTTCAATTGATAATATTAATGATGATGGGAAAGCTTTAGTTGATGATAATCATGATGATGAAGAAATTTCAATTGAGAATATTAATGATGATGGAAAAGCTTTAGTTGATGATAATCATGATGATGAAGAAATTTCAATTGATAATATTAATGATGATGTAGAAGCTTTAGTTGATGACAATAATGATGATGGAAAAGCTTCAATTAATAATATTAATGATGATGGAAAAGCCTTAGTTCATAACAATAATGATGATGGAAAAGCTTCAACTGATAATAATCATGATGATCAAGACTCCGATGAATTTAGTATTGAAAGTATTGATACTGAAGATAATTATTATGAAGATCCAAACTTTTTTAGTATCGGAGGTGATAATTCAGAAACTGCAGTTGAGTCTGATGTTGAAATTAAGCTCTTGGAATTTGAATCAAGTGATCAAACTAACGGAGAATCAATTGGTGAAGATTTAGTTTATAATGCAACTAATTTTAGTACTGAACAATTTAATAATGATGATGTATTTAAAGAAAGTGAATCTGAAGTATTGACAGGTGAATTAAATGAGGAAGAAGCTGCCAGTATATTTAATAACTTGACAGGAAATACAGAAACTTTAACATCAAATAGATTATCAATTGGTGACGAAATTCAACAATCAAATATTAAATTGGGAATTGAACAAGTTGAAAGTTTGAATGAAGAATGTGATGAAACTATTGATGGTGATGTTACAAATATCCAAGAACTTGTTATTTCAGATCCGGTTACTGTTGATAATAAATCTATCACAAAAGAAGATGATAATGATAATCTTGTATTTTATTCATCGACACGATTATTAATTAGTAATTGGAGAAACGATTACAATATTTCTAAAGAGACATTTAGAGCAATGAAAAGAAATCAAGTTGAGTTACAAATTATGTTATATTCAATAATTCAACAAGAAGTTCATTTAAATACACAATTAGTTAAGTTATTACAATTATGTGAACCTGAAAATTTAAGTGAAAATTTAGGTGAAATCCAAGGTCAAACTCAATATTTAAGAAACAAATTACTTGAACATATACATTATAGTCCAACTAAAATGGACATTTCTGAAATTTGTGGTTTTTATCAGTATTGGTTGACATCGATATTTAGTGACACTTATGATTTTTATCAAGAGTTTCCATCAATTGTTAAAAAAATATGTTTAAACAAAATGGATGATTCATTCTTAAAGGAACTCTTTGGTGACAACTATCAACCACAAGCAATTTATATTGATGTTGCAAATTTCTATAATAAAGCACAATTAAAATATAATGCAAAAGAAGTGAAAGCATTATGTAAAGTATTATATAACAGAATCAAACAAATCATTTTGGATTTACAAGAAATATTAAACATTGTCAAAGATAAAGATGATATTGAACTGATAAACATTACCATACAATTATGTCGAAACATAGTTGACAAGATTGATAACTAACTTAACTTACGCCCCTGGTTTACATTGTATTGGCTCGGCTCAGAAGCTTTGAAGACGAAACAATGAAAGATTGGCAAGAGAATAATAAGTATACAAACTATCAAAAGGTAATGTATGAAGCAATGTTTTAAATAAATGTAAATTCAATATTGAAAGAAACTGTTATTAAAATTTATTGAGTATTGTGTTTAAATATGTTTGATTTAAATTTGAAAATTTATTTAATGAGTTGAATTAAAGTAATTTAAATAAAGATATTGTGATAACTTGTTGGAGTATTAAATTTAAGATATGTAATTGATGATTGTAAAAATGATGATACATAAATTAATTGATTGTTTCCTAATTTGATGTTCAGATGAAAAAATTAAGTCATTATTATAAAGATTCACTTTTATGATTGTTATTGAATGTTTGGATGAAAAATTTAAGTCATTATCATTAAGATTCACTTTTATGATTGTTATTGGATGTTTGGATGAAGAATTTAAGTCATTATCATTAAGATTCACTTTCATGATTGTTATTGGATGTTTGGATGAAGAATTTAAGTCATTATCATTAAGATTCACTTTCATGATTGTTATTGGATGTTTGGATGAAAAAATTAAGTCATTATTGTTGAGATTCACGTTTATGATTGGAAATTAATGATGAGATGAAAAGATTAAATCATTGTTATCAAGATTCACTGTTATGATTGGAAATTAATGTTGAGATGAAAAATTAAATCATTGTTATCAAGATTTACTGTTATGATTGGAAATTAATGTTGAGATGAAATTAAATCATTGTTATCAAGATTCACTGTTATGATTGGAAATTAATGTTGAGATGAAAAATTAAATCATTGTTATCAAGATTCACTGTTATGATTGGAAATTAATGTTGAGATGAAATTAAATCATTGTTATCAAGATTCACTGTTATGATTGGAAATTAATGTTTAGTTCATGAGATCGTTGATATTGATGAAGCTGTTGATTTATGTTCATATTTAAAATTGGTTTAGTGTTTGGTTTGTTAAAAATTAAAAAAAAAAAAAAAAAATAAAAAAACAAAAAAAAAAAAAAATTTAATTAGTATTAGTGTTTTTGTTGAAAATTAAAAAAAAAAAAAATTTAAAAAAAAAAAAAAAATAAAAAAACAAAAAAAAAAAAAAATTTAATTAGTATTAATGTTTTTGTTGAAAATTAAAAAAAAAAAAAAAAAATAAAAAATAAAAAAATTATAATTGGTATTAGTGTTTGTCTATTAAAAAAAAAAAAATAAAAAATGTAAAAAAAAAAAAAAAAATAAAAAAAAAAAAATACATTTATATTTATATTTTATGATTATATATTTATTGTTTTGAATTCAATTCTTTCTTCTCTTTCAACTCTAGCAATTTACAGCCTTACCAATTCATAGACTCAATTGCTTTGAAACTCAATCATGATTATTGTCGCTTCCAAAATAGGTATAACTATATGAAACATAAATTTCAACCTTTCGCATTAATTTTAAAATTTGCTGCAAGATCCTTTCCTAATCAAGATTGCAAAGATAAAGAAAGTGAATCGCAAAGTAGAATGATAAATTTCTAAAATTCAATTTATCAACACTAGGTTTCTAAAATTAAAATTCAACAAAGTATCAATAATGAGGCATTCCATGTTTATAGATAACGATTCAAAGGTTTTACCAATTGAAATATTTGAATTGATTTTATCATTTTGTGAATTACCCGAACAAATAAAGTTTTACCTGTTAAACAAACAATTAGCCATAGAAGGAATTGAAAAATTCAAGAGAATATATACAATTGAGGAGTATGATGATCGTGATCCTGATAACTTTTGTCCTTCGTTTGAACCAACTTCAAATTACTTTCTTGACACTGATGTCTTTATGGAATTGTTGATTAGTGGAAATATTCATCCATTGCTATTCTCAATATTTGTTGCTGAAACTGACTATTTTGAAGATGAAGGAGACTATGATTATTATTATGTATTTCCTAAATTTATTTTTGAAAAGAAAGATGATGTGATATTTTACGCAAAAGAATTATTTGATCATGAAACAGAACCCAGATACAAATTGATGACAAAAGTTCACCAGGAATTTACAGATATATATGGGCTGGAATTATTACAAAAGCTTCAATTTGATTTTTTAAATCAATTTTCACAAATTGATGTTTGTGAAGACCTTCAAGATCACTTACTTGAATACAGTATAAAAATAAACAAGGACAGTTTAATAGTTGAACTGGATTGCTGTGGAACCGTTTATCTTTTGCTGTATTTTGATTTAACTCAAATAAACCTTATCCAAATAAACATAATTCCGTCAGAAGATCATAGATGCATAGAATGGCGGAACTTAGAACTTCTTGTTAGAAAATTTTCACACATTTCGAAATTTGAATTTATAATATCTGAACTTGAAATTGAATGTTTGATCGAATATGGAATAGTTACAAAGTGTTCAATACCTGATTATTGTAATAAAGAGTATGTTGATAAATGTTTAGAAGAAGTTATTAACGGAGAACTATTCCATTTTGGAGATTGTTTTATGATTAGTCCATACTTCGATGAGATTCAATTGCTATATAGATAGACATATTGATTAAGATATCAATAAATAAGTTTCACCAAATCAAAAACTTAACCTATATTAAAAAGCTATATACATCAAATAGAATTAAAAGTTAATAAATAAATAAAATAAATAAGTATGTGACCTGCAACTTAATAAATTTCTCTCAACATTTGTAATCTCAATTCTCTTCTTTCAATTTCTTTATTGAAATAAACTTCTTCATCTCTATCTTCATATTGATTATTATGAATATAATTATAATCAAATGATTGAATATTATTATCTTCATCTTCACTTTCACTTTCACTCAAAGAACTTTCATAATTAATTGAAGTTGTACCAGCAAAATTTTTAAAATTATTATTTAAACCATTTGATAAATAATAATCATCATCTATACCTGATATAGTTGTCATTATAGATTCATTTTCATTTTCAATTTTATCATCAAATAAAGTAGTTGAACTTGAAATTTTTTTAATTGAATTTGATTTAGATTGTTGTATTGATGAAGTACTATTATTTGATCTTGATTTCTTTAATGATAAAGCACTACTAATTCGTTTATACAATGATGGTCTATTATTAGTTTGTGTAAATGGACATGACATATTTGTAGTTTGTTTCTTACCAATCTTTGATTTAGGTGTATGATTAACTTCACATGGTGAATCATAACTTATTGAACCATCTTGTAGATTAATATAATAATGTTGATTTAAAATATGATCATATTCTAATTTCCAAGGAAATGTTGATGATGACGATGATGGTTGAGATTTAGTGTTGAAACCCATTATTGATTAAAAGATATAATTAACTGATTGAAGATAATATGGAAAATTAAAAATAATACAAGGCTGATCAATTCCCATATATATATATATGATGATGATGGAATTGATTTGTAATACTACATAAATAAATAAAACGGTGATTAAATAATTAGGAATACGGATATTTGACAAATTACGCGCAAAACGTCAAAATTTAAAATATTTCTCGCCCGAAACCAAAATGTCAACGGCTAATGGAACAAACCAATTCAAAATGCGGGCCTTTGATATTTTTCTTTTTTCATTCCGTAAATTTTTTTACGCTGATTAATATTAATAATACAATAATACCATACATGCAGCGACCTACTTCTTGTTGTTTGTGTCAAATATCCTATACATCAACTTACTTACTTTATGTAGTTATTAAATTTATTATATATTAATAGTGGTTGCTTTGTAATATGACTAGCAATGTATTAAATATTATCACATTCATCTGTTTAATGTAAACGGCTTTACGAATGACGACAGAGCGATGGCAATGGGTTTAAAAAATTTTCTCGGCCGTATTTAATTTCTTTTTCTTCCTTTATATTTTCACAATTTTGCGTTTCGTAATTAATTGTAAAACCCGAAGTTACACAACCATATCCGAGTTATTGATTTTTACTACATTGGCCACCTTACATCCTCTTAATACGGCTTTTGTAACTCTGATTGATTCAAACAATAACTATCCGTGTCCGAGTTTACTATATTCTCTATATACAATCTACAAATTTATGATAGCTTACTTAATTAATTATTTAATTTAATCTATTTCTATTTCTATTTAAAATCGTTAATTCATTATTTACTAATTCATAAACACCCAAGAAGATTGCACCACCACAACTTATCCAACATGTTCTTGGAATTATACCTTTCCATAATGCTGAATAACCTTCCAATTGTATTAATTGACTCAAAATATTCTTGTATGATTCTTTTGTTTTATTCAACATAATTCTTGTTTTTAAAACATCTAATGGTGTAGTTAAAGCTGCTGCAACACCTCCTGCAATCATCCCACATATTGCACCTTTATATTTATTTTCAATTAATGTTGTTTTAAGTTTTAAATATTCATATAATGGAAATTGAATAATTGTAAATGGTATTTCTCTGATTATTGTACTATTCCATCCACGATATAACCCCTTAATTATCCCTTCACCTGATTGATTTGATATTATGAATTTTAAATTTTGTAATGATGTCGAATTACCAAAATGATTCAGTTGAGTACGTTGTTTAATAACTTCTGCTGGTACTCTAACAAAACATGCTGAAATTTCTCCAATTGATGCACTAATCATATGATTAATAACTGGTGATGTATAAGGTGCCAAATTTTTCTTCATTTGTTCATAACTTATAAAAAATAAACTTGCTGAAGGTGCTGATGCTATAACACAAGATCCTAAACCTTTATATATACCTTTATAACCACCATTTTTGAAAAAACCATCTTTTGCTTGTAATCTTGTCTTGATGGTATCAATTGGGAAAAATGCTAAATCTGTAGCTATCCCAGCACAAGCTCCACTTAATAAAGGAATGTAAAATGGTATAGAGTCCATAAGATCTTAAGAGTGAAAAAAAAAAAAATTAAAGTTTTGTCTGTTTATTTATCTCGGACATATAATAAATTTACCATTTGATAATTTCTTCTTTTTAGCATATTTAATGATTATTGAATCTACTTTCTTACCTGTTGGAACATATTGATTGATGAATGCTATGAATTCATTATATTCCCATTGATTTGTAAATGCAAATAATTCTTTAAATCTAATTGATAAATTACTTGATAAATCTTTAGAATTTATATATAAAATATGATTTAAATTCATTGTAACATAATATCCATTTAATGCTTCTATATCTAGACTAGGATTATAATATTCTGGTAAGCTAGTTTTCCAATTTAATAAAAATTCATTTTTCAATATTGGATGATAATTTTTTGATAATTCATAAATTCCAAACCATGTTGATATTTTATCATCATTTAATTTTAGGTAATTATCTTCTTGTGGTATGGTAAATTTATGTAAGATTGTAATCAACATTGATTTATTAAATAAATTTGAATCTATAATCGATTCAATATGTTCAATTTGAAATTTTAATTGTTTTTGTAATGAAATTAATTTAACAATGATTAAATAGATCAATTCTGTGATTAAATGATTAGATATTATATAACATCTTCCATCTATTTCAATACCATTTGATTCATACCATAGATTATAAAATTCATCTTTTGAGCAAAGACTATTATTAATTAAATCTTGTAAATATATTTCACTATTTGATGAAGTTTTCCCATCATACACTGGTATATCAGATACATTAATAACAGGCTTAGTTTCACTCAATTCATATTCATAATTACATGTTTGAATACCAACTAAATCTTGTTCATTTTGATTCATTAACATTACAGTATTTGAATGATTCATTTGTCGTACTTTCCAAGTTTGATTATTATTACAAATCACCACCGATGAAACATCTGACTTCAATTCTAGACTAGACCCATTTTGAATATCTTCTAGTAGTTTACTAGGTAGTTGCAATAGTTTATATGTATAAATCTGATCATCATCTAATTGTCTGTATAAATTCATTAATAAAAAAACGCGTATACAGAGAAGTGAAAAAAAGTGAAAAAAAAAGAACGTCTGGTATCATCAATTAAATTTATATATATGAAGTGAAGATTTTTAAAAGTTTGAACCTTGATTAATATTTCTATCTCTAACACCAAGTTCACCATTGAAAAATTCATCACTACCCAATTTTTCATTCTTTCTCCAAAATGTCCATGAACCATTTTCATAATCTTTATTATTTCTTCTTCGAAGGTAAAATAATACACCAATTAAACCTAAGATTATTGCACCACCAACACCAACAACTACACCAACAACTATCTTATTGGTATTGGATAATCCACCACCTGAATTTTTATTTTGATTGTTTGCACCAGATGTTTCACTTGATGATGATGAAATAAGTGATGTTCTAGTTACAATAACAGTTTTACCATTATCAACTGAACTAAAAGTTGTAACATGTTCTGATGATGATGAACTTCTGGCACTAGATGTAGAACTACTTTCTGATGAAGATGAGGTAGTTTGTTGTGATGATGAAGATGAACTTCTTGATGATGAAGTAGATGATGATGATGATGACGATTCACCTGTTTCACTTGGTTGACTAGAAGTTGAAGAACTAGTTCTACTACTTGAAGAAGATGTTGTAGTTGAAGAACTAGAATCATCACTACTTGAAGATGTTTCAAACCAGTTTTGTGATGATGAACTTGTAAAATCAGAACTTGAACTTGTTTCAAAATAAGATGATGATGAACTTGATGATGATGATGATTCTGATTCTGTATCTGATGATGATATAGATGAATATGTTGAAGATTGATAAAATCCATTTGAATCTAATGAAGATGATGAACTAAAAGTTGAATTATTACCTTCTGCTCTTTTAGTTAAAGTATAAGCTTTCATAGTACCATTTAATGAATTGATATTACTATATAAAGTTGATGTTATAATATCTTCATTATCAATTTTTTCAATATTATGATTATGATTACATTTTTCCATAAATGTGAAATTAATTAGATTATTTGAATTAATTAAATAAATTAAACAACATGATAAAATAATTGTTGAAGTAAATATAAAACGTAATAAAATTGATGATGAAGTAGTATTAGACTTCAAATTAGAAGATGATTTCTCCATGTATGAATAAATATTAAACGAATGTGTGGGTTGAATAAAGTAGTAAATTAAAAGATTGTATAAATTATGAGATACAGTTGTTGAAAAATCTTGTAATTTTCAAACAATCAATGAAATAATAGTTAGTTAATGATGATGATGAATATAAGTTTCCAGCACAACAACAAAGTTATAGATAGTAGTAAGTAGTTTAATGAAAGTTGATAATGATGAAAGAAGAAAGAAAGAAAAAATTTTAAAAAATTAAAAAATTAAAAAATAATTTTAAAAAAAATGTAAACAAATTTGAATCATTCATTTGATTCATCGACCATTTGAATTGAGAGTGTTGATCATGTTCAACTGAATATAGAGTAAAATTACCGTTATTACCAAAACCGGTTAGTAACGAGATCTTACTCAATGTCCCATGAATAAGTAATGATTTCAGTCATTCAATAAAACTTGTTGTTCTAATTGTAGGCTATATCTCATGGGTAGTGTACCATGGCGATGATTTAGATTTATTTTTTTTTTTTTTTTTTTTTCAGATTTATAAAAATTTTTTGCAACTTTCATAACCAACCAGCAATTTGAAATGACCCATCCCTTTAATTAGATCACTTCAAAATTAGATATCTAATTTTGAAAATGTATGTCATTTGAATATCATTCTGTACCGTTGTCAGATCTAGACAACAAACAAAATCTCGAGATATTCTGACACTACATATTCTCACGTATTTGCTTACGTAATATATTACGAATGACTGTTTTTTTTTTTTTACGTGTATTCTCATTTTTTTTCGTGTTTTGTTTATATTTGAACTAATCAGGTTCAAAAGCTTATTGGTCAACTATACCATTAGAGCTTTAAAAAGATAATGATTTAGTAAATGTAGTTCTTGTCATTGGTTTCATATAGTTGCGTCGATATGTTTGTCGTTTGAGTGATGGGATCTCGTTGTAGATCTGCAACTGGAAGTGCGTCAAATCTAAAAATAGAAATAATATTCAGGAACATGCACAAAATTAAAAGCCTGGATCATTTTTTTTTTTTTTGGTCCGAAAGGAGAATTTGTCACAATTTGTCACAATGTTAATTTCATTCAATTTACCACATGTAGAAATTTTGTGGTTTCTTTCGTTAATTTAAACTTTTAAAGTGAATAATTAACATGAATCAGAAGCCGAGGATACTTAAACTTATATAAACGTTTGATAAACTGTCTTATATATTTCTCAGATAGTCAACAATTTGAAAGTCGTATTTCTGTTTCTACGTAGCTTGTCAAATACAACATTTCTTCTCTTTCATTTCAAATGTCATTTGAAATTATGTCGTTACCACCATCTTTAATGCAGCTGTAGATAAAATTAAAGAGCAAGCAAGTCATTGACGTTTCAGGGTACACTTTTAATATTGCTTTCATTGGAACTATCGGTCAAAGTACTTTCGGGCAGCAAGAGGCAATTAATGAGAGTTTACAAAAATGAATCATGAAAGAATAAAGTTTATGATATAAAAAAAGAGCATTTACCACAAGTTTTCTTGAACCTCGTATAATTCAAACAATAAATCAACATTATAATAAAGTATCAATATCGTAAAAATAGATGATCAACTTTTAAACTTGAAACTGGCTACAACAACTCAAAACTTTTGTTAATTGTTACACACTTCAACTCTCCTTATTAAAATTTACATTTAATTCCACTTAAAGAAAGTTTATGAATAGTGGCAATTTTCATTTCCAGCTTACAAATCTTTATAATATTGTATAAACCGTTGAAATTTGAGATTAGAAATCATGCTTACGTAATTCATCGGCCGAATTGTAGTTTACGCAACCGGTAGCTCTTGATTTATGCTAGAATATTCTATAAGGTAAATTACATAAGTAATTACATAATACATAGAATATTCTAGTGCAACCGATTTATAAATGACTGCAAAATATGTTACCAGATTATTCCATGAGATTTTAATATAAATATTGGATCAATTATTCTTCATATTTTACTTTTTCATTTTCAATATCAATCACACATTCATCATGTATTCTCCATTCTATCAACAACAATCATTAGATTCATTATTCGATTTATTACATCAACAACAATATATTCAACCACAACATTATATTGTTAAACAACAAGTTAAACCTAGAGTCATTAAGAAGTTAGAAACTGAAGATGAATATCAATTCCAAATTTATAAACCTTATGGTAATTATAATGATTATGAAGTTAAAATATTAAAATTATCAAATTTTAATCAACTGAAATTAATTAAATTTATAATATCTTCAGAACAAGATCAATTTTATATTGATTATAAATTTAATATTGATTATATTGATGTTGATAATATTAATTGGAAATGGTATAAGAATGAGAATATCTTATGTTTAAATATTCCAAAAAGAATTCATTATGTTCATCATAATTTAAATGATATTTTTAATTGTTTAATTCAAAATGAATATTGTAACCAAGTAAATGATGTTGACTCATATAATCAACATGAAAATTTATTACAACAAGCATCAGAAGCTATCACTAAAGAAGAAGCTAAAGAAAATAAGCAGAAAAGTATCAAGCAAGCAGAATTGAGAAAACAACAAGATGCAAAAAAACAAGAAGAATCTAAAAAACAAGAAGAAGCTAGAAAACAAGAAAAATTAAGAAAAGAAGCTGAAGTTAAAAGACAAGCAGAAATTAAAAAGCAAGAAGAGCTCAAGAAACAAGCTGAAATCAAAAAGCAAGAAGAGCTCAAAAGACAAGAAGAACTTAAAAAGCAACAAGAACTCAAAAGACAAGAAGAACTTAAAAAGCAACAAGAACTTAAGAGACAGGAAGAAATCAAGAAACAACAAGAATTGAAAAGACAACAAGAAGCTAAAGCTGAACAAGAACGTATCAAAAAATTACAAGAAATTGAGAGATTAAGAGAAGCTGAAATTGCAAAGATCAATGAATCAAAAAGACAACTTGAAGAATTAGATCAACAATTGAAACAAAATTCAACCAAATCATCATCAAATACAAGCAATGAAGCTGAAAATCAAAAGTATAATGAATATATCAATCAACAACAACAATTCTTCAGTCAATTATTTGGTGTTAATTTACAACCTGTACAAGTTTCAAACAAACAGGAAGAAGAGGAAGAGCAACCTGAATCAGATAATGAATCAATACAATCAGATAATGAATTAACATCAACACCATCAACACCATCATCAACATCTTCCAATTTACGTAAACATCCATCAATTGAAGTAGTTGAAGATGAGGAAGCTATAATGTTTAGAAAGAAGTTTGGTCAATAAATTTATAAATAGTTAATTGATAAAAATGTATAATATTTTTTTTAATCTTTTCCATCTTTTTTCTTTTTTTTTAGTTTCTCTCATAAATTGCTCTTTATACATTTTGATTGTTTTTTCTTCCATTATTTGGTCTCTAATCTCATGTCTAAGTCAATTGCTGTATTTGGTGGTAATGGGTTCTTGGGCCATAAGATATGTGAAATTGGTATACGAAATGGTTATAATGTAACTTCATTTTCAAGAAAAGGTGAACCACCACAATCAGTTATACATCAACCTTGGGTATCAAAAGTTGATTGGCAAAGAGCAGATATTTTCAATCCAGATACATATTCAAATAAATTGTCTCAATTCAATACAATCGTTCATTCAGTTGGATTATTATTTGAAAATTTAAATTATAAAACAACAATTAATACAAATTTTAATATCTTGAATGATGTACAAAATTTAACAAATTCAATTTTTGGTTCAAATCCAATGGATAAATCACCAGATTCAAAGACAAGTTATGAGGCTTTACAAAGAGATTCAGCATTAATCTTGGCTAATGCATTTATTAAAAATCATCCAAATGATTCAAAAAATTTTGTATATGTATCAGCTGATAAAAAACCACCAATTGTTCCTCAAGGGTATATCACAACTAAACGAGAAGCCGAATTTGAATTACTGTGTTTGCCTGAATTGAATACAATCATTTTACGTCCTGGAGCAATGTATGATGAAACTCATGAAGATGGATTAACTAAACGAGATTATATAATGAGAGGGTTAAGGTTAGGTGTTGGTGTTAAGAATTGTACTCTTGGTAATTCAATTGGATTTATAAATGAATTAGTTCGTCCAATAGTATCAACAGATCAAGTTGCAAATAAATTATATGAAAAATTAGAAATTAAAGATTTCAAAGGTATAATTAGTTTAGACGAAATTAGTCAAAGATAAAAAAAAATATCAATTTCCTGTTTATAGTATTAATATATTAAGTGTATGTATAATCTATTATTCATTTGCTAATTTTAATTTAATTTGTAATGAATCTAACCAATCTTTTTCTAATTCATTCAATTCTATATCTTCAGGTATGACAATCTTATCCAATGAAATAACTATATGATTATTAATTTTATCAGTCACAATATCATTATCTCCTCCGCCATGGGGTGGTTTAACTTTTTCTTGTTTACCAACTGGGAATGGAGTCCACCAATAAGTCGGATATACACGGATGAGATTCCCAATCAAACAAGCAACTGCAATCATAAGTATTGAACTTATAATTTGTACCGGTAAGAACCACCATGACATTTGACGAATTTGTTCATCTATACTAGGTAATAATGCACTTGCACCTGCTGGTGGATGAGGACAATTTAAAATTGTTAATACAACACTTGATATACTAACTGATAACGCACCAGCTAAATAATAATGATTTTGACCTGTGACACTTAATGAGAATAATTTTTGTATACATATTCCAATCACTGATGCAATAAAATGTCCAAAGAAAATATTCCTAGGTTGTGCCAATGGTGATGAATGAACATTAAAACATAAAATAGCAGTTGCTCCATATGATGCCAAGATTATTGGAGCATGATGATGATCTTTAAATACATTGGGACTTCGAAAGACACCTTCAACTAATAAAATTCCAACAAATGTACTAATGAAAATCTCAAGCCATATATAATAATCATCAACTGGTTTGATCCGATGTCTACCTAAAAACCTAGCTATATATTTAGGTAAATACTTTTCAATATTATTAGCTGGAATGTATCGATTAAATATATCATCAATTGTAAATGTAAATACCATAAACCCTTTATAATCTGAGATCTGAGAGAAAAAAATAAACCGGTTAATCAATTTTCTTTTCCGAGTCTATACATTTTTAT
The DNA here is from genome assembly GCA_030555925.1 of Insectozyma xiaguanensis. NCBI lineage: Eukaryota > Fungi > Ascomycota > Pichiomycetes > Serinales > Debaryomycetaceae > Insectozyma > Insectozyma xiaguanensis. The sequence goes on along the minus strand of JANIVQ010000069.1, from coordinate 8,554 downwards.
ATATTATTTATACACCGTAATTAAAATTATTTGCATACATCTTATTCTTTCTACTCAATAAATATTTCCTTATTTCATCAGCTATAAATACAGTACTTGTTAATAATATCAAATGGAAAATATCTCCAAAACTTAAAGCTTCAGTTTGAAATATACTTTGAAAAAATGGTACATATACAGCACAAAATTGTCCAAAAAGTGATCCCAATACTGCAAAATTAAACATTTGATTTGTTAAACCCATTTCAAATATTGATTTTGAATAATGTCTACATGATAAAGCATTGAACATATCATAAAATACAAAACATGTAAATGTCATTGTTGTATCTCTTGCTGTAATTTCATTATCTTTCATTTCTTTAATAAAAATGTATAATGTACCAATTATTATCATTATAGCACTTTGTAAAACACGTTGTAATACTTGTTGAGTTAAAATTGTATCATTTCTTTTCCTTGGTGGTTTATTCATAACTTCATGATCAACTGGTTCAACTCCTAAAGATTGTGCTGGTGGTCCATCCATTAAAATATTAATCCATAATATTTGCATTGCATTTAATGGATTAGGTAATCCAAAAAATGTTGATAATGCAATTAATGTTAATGCAGCTATACTTGTACTTAATTGAAAAGTTATAAAATTTTGAATATTATTAAATATACCTTTACCTTCTTTTATAGCACTTAAAATTGTTGAAAAATCATCATCAGTTAATACCATATCAGCAGCTTCTTTAGCAACATCAGTACCATTTTTACCCATAGCTATACCTATATCTGCTAATTTCAATGCTGGTGCATCATTAACACCATCACCAGTCATGGCAACTATATCACCTCTTCTTTGTAATGCTTTAACAATTGTAACTTTATGTTCAGGTGTGGTTCTTGCAAATACAGACACATTATGTATAGCTTCAGCCAATGCAGATTCACTCAATTGATCAATTTGATCTCCTGTTAAACATGATTTATCATTCACTATTGGTATACCTATTTGTTTAGCGATGTTTACTGCTGTAGATGGTGAATCACCAGTAATCATAATCACATGTACACCACCTTTCATTAATTGAGAAATTGATTTTCCAACATTTGGTCTTGGTGGATCTTTCATTCCAACTAATCCAGTAAATATCAAATCCGATGCTTGTGGTTCTTCATCTTTTTCTTGATTCATTTGTTTAAAATTTTTAGCCAATGCTAATACTCTTAATCCATCATGAGCTAATGATTTTGATTTTTCATGAATATCATCTTTTATTTCATCAGTAATATTTTTTATTTCACCATGTTCATCATAATATTTAGTACATATATTTAAAATCTTTTCAGTTGCACCTTTTGCTATAGTTTCCGATTTATCCATATCACCACTATGAATTGAAATTGCCATATATTTTTTATTTGATGAAAATGGTAATTCACAAATTCTTTCACTTTGACCTCTGATATCTTCTAAACCAAAATGTGGTAAACATTCAACTAATGCTATATCACTTGCATTACCAACATATTTTTCATTTTCAGTTGAATATCTTGCATTATTACATATATTCCCACATTCTAATACTTTACGTGTATTTTGTGTAAGTTTATGATGTAATGTATTATCATCTAATCTTTCAACATTTAAAAATGGAGTATTGAAACTACCTTTAAAATCAGTTGTCCATATCTTTGTAACAGTCATATGATTTTGTGTCAATGTTCCTGTTTTATCTGAACATATAACATTGACTGAACCTAATGTTTCAACACTTGGTAATCGTTTAACAATTGCCTTTTGTCTTGCCATTCGTAATACTCCCAATGCTAATGTAACTGTGACTATAATTGGTAAACCTTCAGGTATAGCAGCAACAGCTAATGAAACTGATATTTGAAACATATCTAACCATGATCTTCCTTGAATTATCCCAATTAAACAAATTATTCCAATAACAACAAAACTAAATACTGATAAATCTTTACCTAATTTATCCATTGCTTGTTGTAAAGGTGTTTTTGGTTTTTCAATTTCACTCATCATTTCAAATACACCTCCAAATACTGTTTGTGATCCAGTGGCAACAACTATTCCTGACCCATGTCCATCTCTAACTAATGTACCCAAGTATGCAATGTTGGTTCTTTCATTAACTGATGGTTCTTTTTCTTCAATTTGCTGAGTATTTTTCTTGACAGGTCTATTTTCACCAGTTAAATTACTTTCATCAACAGATAAATAAACAGTATCAATCAATCTAACATCTGCTGGTATTCTATCTCCTTGTGTGAAATGAACTAAATCTCCAGGAACTAATGTTGATGCTAAAACAGTTGATGTACTTCCATTTCTAGTTAATTTGGCTTCGGCAGGTACTAATTTATTTAATGCTTGTAATGATTTCTCTGATCTATATTCTTGAACAAATCCAACTGTCACAACTATAGTAATTGCCAATGTTATACTTATTGCATCATCTTTATTCCCCATCCAAAAACTAATTACGGCTGAGCCTATTAATAATAGAATTAAAGGATCTTGATAAAATGAACTAACAAATTTAACTAGTAAACTTTCTTCTTCTTCTCCATTCAATTCATTGACCCCATATAATGATCTTCTAGTTAGAACATCTTGATTATTAGATAGACCTTGTTTCAAATCAGTTTGTAATTCATTTTTTGTTTCTTCAATTGATTTCTGACAAAATTTCAATGACGGAGTGTTGGATGGTAATTTAGCTGGTGTTAGATCATATGGATTATCACTCATACTATATAAAAACACAAATCAATTCTATAATAAATAACCAACGAAGTTGAAAAAAACTTTATGGCCGTGTTGATTTAAAAAAATTGAAAAATAGAAATTTTGATAGAAAAGAGAAAGAGAAAAAAAATAAAAAAAAAATTGATGCGGAAATCAAATTGTAAAACGTTGACGTGTAACTGATAACAGATGTTTATTCATTAGTTATGACTTCCATAGCAGCTTTGTTCAATCGGTTCATGATAGCTAACCCTTCGTCTGTCTCATTCACACCTTCAACTAATATTAAATCAACTTTCAATTCTTCATCTACTTCCCTTAAATATTTGAATAAATTATGTGATATTTCATCTCCTGTTATTCCAAGATCTTTATTAATTAACCTTGGATAAGTTTTGAAATGTTTAGATTTCAATAATGCAACTTTCGTATTGTTCAAATCAATCTTGTTTTCTATAATGTATTTGTTGATAGCTGATTCACCATTATTGCAATTTATAAATAATACAACTTTAGCATTTGGTGAATAATGTCTATATTTCATTCCTGGTGTTTTAACGGGTTCTAGTTTATCAGCTGTTTTTTTAGCTAATATGATACTTTGCCATTTTTCACCTCCAACTGATTTAATTTGTTCTAATGATATACCACCAGGACGTAATAACATTGGTGGATCAACTAAACCATCTACAACTGTAGATTCAACTCCAACATCACATGGACCACCATCTAATATTAAAGGTATTTTCCCATTCAAATCATGATACACATGTTGTGCTAATGTCGGACTTGGTCTTGTTGATGCATTGGCTGATGGTGCAGCTATTGGTGTATCGCTAATGGCAATTAAAGCTCTTGCTATAGGATGTTTTGGCATTCGAACTGCAAATGTATCTTGATTTGCCGTCACAAATGATGATATAGCACTAGATTTGGTATCATTGGGCAATAAGATTGTTAATGGACCTGGCCAAAATTTATCAATTAAAGGTTGATATATTTCAGGTATATCTTGTTTATATAGTTTTCTTTTCAATTGATCCAATGATGATATGTGAACAATCAACGGATTATCAGATGGTCTATTCTTTGCTTTATAAATTGATTTCACTGATTCATCACTTAAAGCTGATCCTGCTAATCCATATACTGTTTCTGTTGGAAATCCAATTACATTATTTGTATTTGTCAATTCATTAGATGCAATTTCTAGATTTTGTTTTGTTTCTTCATCATTTATTGTCGGTAGTATATCGTCTTTACCAAATATAATAGATTCTGGTTTAACTCTAAGTATTTTAGTATTAAATAGTGAAGACATCTTTTTGATGTGATTCATTAATCATAGAAAAAATATTAGCCATCTCAATGCGATGATTTCGTAAATCGTGCGCTACCGTTTATTATTACGTCAATAAGATAGAGATGGCTGACTCAAGCTTCTAAGAGCAGAGTAAAACTTTTAAAGATCGAATTCTAAATTATAACTGTTGTCAAACATCTTCTAAATTATAATTCCAGTTAAATTCAAGATAGAAATATTAAGATTTAACAATTTTGATTGGTGACTAATTACTATAAGCTCCGAGTTCATGTAATTATTATAACAAATAGATAATGAATGTTTGATAGTGATAGTAGTGTATAACATTTGACTAAATCATTGCATTACATAGCTTTGAATTAGCATAATAGAATAATTTTGTAGACATAACACAATTATTTTACTATTTCGCAGCTAAATGGGTGCAAAAAAAACACAAATTATTCATTAGTTTATAAAGCCATGTATTCAATCTCAAATAACAATTCAACCGGTTACGAAAGATTCCATTTTAATATTTTCAGATGGAGAAGTACCAGAACTGACAGGTACGCAGGAGAAAAACATCACTTTTTAAGATTCTGGAAAAATAAATCAATTCAACCTAAACCTCAATCAAATGACGATACAGTTGTACGTCCATTGTATGGCCCAATAATATTTGCTCCCATTAATGAATTATTATCAGGTTTTAAACAAGACAATAAAATTGAATTGAATGTTCAATATGATAAATCACCATATACTCAAGATGAAACACCATGTATTGATCAAGATAATGAATGTCAATGTATTGAACCACCAGCTGAAGCTAAAGATTTTGACATTCAAGAATTTATAAAGTTAATTGATGCTGCATTTTATACAACAGATACTCAACTCGAAATATCAAATGAATATCCAGTTGAATTTAATAACTCAGAGTCTACAAATGATCAACAAGATCCTTCATCTGGATCAGAAACAAAATTTGAATCAGATTCAACTGATTCCCAACAACAATTCCAATCATTTGATGAACAATCATCATCAGCAACTATCCAAGTTCCACCAAATGATTTAAAACATAAATCAGTTCATTTTCAAATTCAACCTCAACCTCAATCAAATGATAATACAATTGTACATCAAGATGATAAATCTAAACTTCAAGTTATTAAATTACCATTTAATGTTAAAGATGCTGAATTTGATGAGGCTTTAAAATCACTTGAAACTGTATTAGACACAATAATTAATAATTCAATTGAAAAATCAGATGAATCTGCACCATGTGTTGATCAAGACAATGAATGCTACGTTGAGGAAGAAGCATTACCAATTAAACTTGTAGAAGAAGAATTACCAAGTAAAGTTAAAGAAGAAGAATTACCAAGTAAAGTTGAAGAAGAAGAATTACCAAGTAAAGTTGAAGTTGAACAATTACCAATCAAACCAGAAGTAGAAGAATTACCAAGTAAAGTTGAAGAACAAGAATTACCAATCAAACCAGAAGAAGAACAATTACCAATCAAACCAGTAGTAGAAGAATTACCAAGTAAAGTTGAAGAACAAGAATTACCAATCAAACCAGAAGAAGAGGAATTACCAATCAAACCAGAAGTAGAAGAATTACCAAGTAAAGTTGAAGAACAAGAATTACCAATCAAACCAGAAGAAGAAGAATTACCAATCAAACCAGAAGAAGAACAATTACCAAGTAAAGTTGAAGAGCAAGAATTACCAGTTAACGTTAAAGATGATGGATTATCATCTAACTTTCAAAATATTGAATTTGAACAAAATTTAACAGAACCATTAATTAATATTAAGAATTTTAAAAAAACAAAAAAATCTAAAAATAAAAAAATCAAAAAAAGAAATTTAAATACGAAAAAGATAAAAAATAAAAAAAAAATTTAAAATACGAAAACTAAAAAAGAAAAATTAAAAAATACGAAAAACAAAAAAAAATTTAAAAAATAATGCTTATATTATAATTATTGGGATGTATTGATAAAAGTTTATTGATAATTGATGATGAATTGGTAATTATTTAATTTATTTATTTGTGTTGTTAATATATTAATTTTATTGTTTTATTTATTCTTATCTCTGAAACTCTAAATGATCTAGAATATTTCGTGAATTTGAAAATTTAATGAACACTGTTGATTTCACAAATCAATCTTATTCATTCTAAATAAATGTAGAACTAGTTAGAGATAAAAGTTTATTGCAATTTTCATGTCTATTTTTTAAATCCCCAATTCCAGCTTTTTTTCAATGGTGGTGAATTTGAAACTGTAATTGGAGTATCATTTACTTCAATTGTTTCATCACTATTTGAACTAATTGGTTCATCATCTATAAACTTATGTACATTAGTTTCATTAGATTGTTGTTGTTGTTGTTTAAATTTGAAATTAAAAAAGTTACCTGAATTTTTATTAAAATATGATATTGAATCATAACTTGAAGCAATATGTGTTGGATCAATAAAATTGAAAATAAATTGTGGTTTAAAAATGGTATATATTGGTAGTTTAGTATTTAGACTTCTATTTGAACTGTCATATCTGATTCAATGAATTAAGGATTTGGATATGTAGTTGGTGCAACTACTTGAGCTAGTGTGATAGCTTGGGAAGAATTCATGGAAGTATATGAACTAGTTGTGGTTGATTGATTTATAAAAATTTAAGAATTAATGGTTTATGATTCAACTTGATTAAAATTTCAATCAACATTATAGTAATAATTCGACCCTGTGTCATCTTGAGACATATATAAACTTCTTTTGTACCACCACTATAATCCATACCCAATTGTATGATATCACCAACTATTGCTGGCACGAGTGAGCTTTTCTCTGATGCTGATGATAATCTTAAATCATTTAGGAAAGTTTCAAATGAACCATTACAATCTTTTAAAAACTATTGACCATAATCATTATATTCCAACAATACATGAGTTCGACTGACAACTTTAGTTTTAAAAACTATAGCTGCTGCTTTATTTTTCTCTGTACATCTTCCAATATTTAATCTTGTATTTGGTTGTACTTTACGAATTATTGGTGTGAAAAACAGTCCATTTGATGATGATGAATGATCGATTATAGGTGTCAATCATACTGACCATTCATTGATTTTTTTCTCAATTGTTTCTATATTAACTGGAGTACTTTCTCCCACGTATGTTGGTTGTTTTAAATTGTCAGAATATGCATTTGAAATTCCAATTGTTGGATTATTGAAAAGCAAGGGCTTTTCTAAATTTGATGACTAATCTTATTTAATAAAATGGTCAGATTCCAGATTTTCAAATTTTGTGGTGAAATATTTGAATTACATTTTGATTCGATGTGAATAATAATTCACCAGATTTAGAATTAATAATTGAAATGGATGTTTCATGAGATGGTGTGAGAAATCTGAGGAAAACTGTTCGTAACATTTTCTCACTTTTGTTTGTTAATTATGTGAACTTGGTAGAATCACGATAAGGTTGCAATTCTTGATGCAAAATGTAATTATTCAATGGTTGACATTTTTAAAGTTGAAAGACGAACTAATTATTAGATCAATGTTTAAAAATAGTCAACTGAGCTATATAAGTCATTGTATTAGTAGAAATCAAGTTTATTTATTTTGTTTAATTTATGCCGTGGGAATAGTGCAAGTGGATTTATATAAGTTGTTAATTTTGATGTCAAGTATTTGTAATTATAATTTGATATCGTGATTTTGATCCAACATGTTAATCATACCAACAGAAGCATCATTGATATCATAAATGTATATTGAGTTCAAATGTGTTCTTATTAATGTAAGGATATAATTTTTTTACTATCAGTCGTGTTTATTCATAATTCTGAATCAATCAAATTGATCATGGAGGTAACACCGATGCATCTTCAGTGACCACTAAATAAAGAGCTTGCTAAACATCTCAATGAGCAATTTAATAAAAATGCTGAAACTGAATCCGTTGGTGAGCCAATATTTCAAGAGTCAAGCGATGATGCCTCGAGTGAAAAGAATTATCAGCAGTAGAAGATATTTTGTTGAACTTCTGAAGCCTGAGTGATATTAATTGTAGTCTAATTATTTGTACTATTGAAGTTTTTTGTATCTTATTCTATCATTAGAGTTTCTTGTAGGCACACCTGATGTTTGAAATCGATATTTATTAACTTAGACATAATAGTCTCTATTGATATAATTTTTCTTATTACTGACTCTTCTTTTTATTCATCAGTAATTAATTTATTAGTTATTCATTATTAATTATTCTATAAGTATTGCATTAGTCGAACATAGTTAGGATGTTCAAATTAAATCGAATTCAGTTTAAAAAATTTTTGCACCCAAATAAATGAGTATAGAATGGTTTTCATTAAAATTATACAATATAAACACAACTCAATTTTACATGAGCTAGTTTTAATGTTTACTATAAAGTAAATGTTTACATAGAAT
>JANIVQ010000068.1:0-37862 GCA_030555925.1 Insectozyma xiaguanensis | reverse complement strand
CGGCTTTTAAAATTGAACTTTGTAAATACATGTTTGTGTTAAAGTGATAAATTCTAAAAACAAAACAAATTTTTTTTTGTTTGCACCCATTTTTAGTTGCAAAAATAATAATATGCAAAAATAATACATCTTTAGCATAGCAAGATAAAATAGATTAAACTCTTTATAATTCAATAATTCATAGCTTTAGATAGCCATAGGTAAAACCAACACGATCAATTAAATATAACCTCTTGTTCTTTGAATTATTGATAGTACTAGGTACTATCTGTAATATAAACCATTTATTTGATTGGTGTGTTGACAGTTCATCAATCTCAGTAAGTTTAATGACTTTCAGATTGTATATTATAAAGTCAACCAGAAGGATTAAACGAAATTTTAAATCTATTGACATCACTATGTATTTTTTAAATTCCATTTACTAAACCTAAACTCCTTAAATGAGCAATGCACTGCTTCTTGCAATTTGATCTTTTATCAAAACTAATGCTTATTTTTAAGACTTGTATCTTATTTCTTGAGTAATGTTTCATTATCTGATCCTTTGTAAACTAAAAAATTCAACAGTGAAATTACTTTGACTCGTAAATTAAACAATTGTTGATAAAGCAATAAATCATTAATCAATCAATTTTGACCTCATTAAAGCATATTAACAATAATAGTGAACGTTCATTGATTCAATCAAACATTGACCTCGAGCAATTAACTTAAATGCATTGTTACAACTGTATATAATTATAACACGCGTAGAATCTGTTCAATCATTAGTCAATAACTATTTTCAGCTATATTTGAAAGTTTTCTAGTCATCGTTTATTGATCATGAATTTTGAAATACCTAGTACTTCGACATATGGGTGTTGTCGTAATGGACATCGAACCCTTTAAACTCCATCATTTTTAATAATTTAATTTTTTCTAAATCTCGTTAGATGTTGTGAAATGCTTTTTTGTTACATGACTCAAATTGGTGGACTAATCTAGAGTGTTTGATCTACTAAACTAAGTTTCAGACTTGTTGATTTTTTTTTTTTTTTTTCAGATTTACGTGTGTTTTGGTAAGTAATTTGCAACCATATAAGATTGTTGTTTGCAGATAATGAATTACATTAATAATGTATGGAACTGTTTTGAAAATGAACTATATTTGCTATTCCTCAAATGCAAAACCTAAAGGTTTGAATTCTCATCAATGATGTAAATTGAATAGATAAATTAAGATTAAGCAATATTTATAATCAAGAAGTCGTATTGTGAAATTAATCAAGAGTTGTGAAAATATTCTAAATTCAGCATCTCTATTAATATTACAATAGTTATTAAAGTTATGCTTGACATGCTAAGCAAGGCATTTTAAATATGGTCAATGTTAAGAACAAGGCAATAGTTACTTTAAGAAAGATTAATAATGAATGACCATTGACAAAATGATTACTAATGAATAACTCCACATTGATGATATAAGTTGTATTAAATTAAACAGAAGAAATAGCTTTAAATAGTTCTTTTACTTAAAATCATTTATTTTAGATTCGCTTACCATTAATCAATTTCAAAAGCCTGATCAATTTATAAATTAATAACAAAACCCCATCCTAAACATTCACATACTAATAAGAATGGGATGTTTGTTTGTATATGTTATATATTCGAGAGTATACAAATTATAAAAATTGAATATTTTAAAGAATTTAGTGAGTGAGAGAACAAGAGAAAATTTGTTAGGAAATTGAAGTCTTAACTATGAGAAAATTCAGATTTTACATAGTAAAAAGTGAGAAAAAAACTTTAAAAATTTATAAAAATTAAAACTTAGAAAATCAAAGATTGAATGTCATAACGTATTACGTTTGTAGGATTCAAAATAGCTATTCAGAATGTTGAAGGTACACTTGAAATGCTTAGTGTTGCAAACATTCAAGAAACTACAATTGATTTTGCTTAAATTTTCAACAATTTAATTCAGTTTATAGTTGATGTTACATAATTGACGTTTATATTTAAGTTGTATACTATAATTTTTATAAGGTAGGGGTGCTTGGGTTAGAAGCATACCCCAATGCGGCGCAACTCAAGGATAATCTTTTCAATTGTTGAATCACAGCTACATCCTGAGATGAAGGTTGTTGATGATGATGATGTTGTTGAGGTTGAGGTAATGAGCATTCTAATGGTCAAATTCCAACTTCGGATAAGGCTGTTAATAATATTTCGGTCATTGCAAACCAAACTTTAGCTAATGCAATTGAAGTTGATAGTTATTCTGATGAAGATGAAAATATCTTAAATTAGATTGAAGAAAATACATCAAATGCAACTATTGATTACAGTATTTTATTGAGAATGAATAAACCTAAAGATTCAAACCAACTGGTTGATGAACAACAGAGAATGACAAACTTACATGCACCAGAAGAATTAACTGAAAAAATTACAAGATTTGGGAATGATGATAAAATGATGTTTTCTAATATTAAGAATAAATTCTTTCGCTGATGGATCGAAATGAAGTGATGTATTTCTATAATTGTCTTCTGCTTTATCAACAGGTGTTATTAATGAGTGTTTGGTAATTAATAAATACTGTCGTTGTAAAATCTCTAGCTTCAAATATGTTTTTAAAAGATTAAAATTTTGATAACATTATATTTGTATTTCTTTAACATTTCTAAGGGAAAAAAAAATATTTAGCACATCTCATCAATGACTACTTCTGCTTCTACAACATATTTAGATGAAGATACATCCTGGGATTCTCTTAATTTAGATCCTAGATTAATACAAGCTATAGATAAATTAGGGTTTGAAAATCCAACGATAATACAAAGCAGTGCAATTCCTTTGGCTATAGATGAAAAAAGAGACATCATAGCTCAAGCTACCACAGGTTCAGGTAAAACAGCAGCATATTCAATACCAATAGTGGATAAACTATTAAAAGAAGGTCAATCTGGTATACAAAGCATTGTTTTAGTACCAACAAAAGAATTGTCAAATCAAGTATTAAAATTTATTGAAGAATTGATTTCATTTGCTAACAATAAAATTAATATTTTAAATTTATCATCAAATTATAGTGATCAAGTTTTGAAATCATTATTATTAAATAAACCAGAAATTATAATATCTACTCCATCGAAACTAGTTCAAGTTTTAGAAAAAAATGAAGTAGATTTAAGTACAGTTAAAAATTTAACAATTGATGAAGTTGATTTGGTTTTATCATTTGGTTATTTAGAAGATTTACAAAAATTAGAAACATTTTTACCTATAAAGAAAAACTTACAAACCTTTTTAATGTCAGCAACAATAAGTGATGAGATCAATGATTTAAAATCAAGATATTGTACAAAACCAGCAATAATAAAGTTGAATGAAGAACAAAATCAAAATAATTTGGTTCAATTTTATGCAAAAACAACTGAATTTGATAAATTTTTATTAGCTTATGTTATATTTAAATTAAATTTAATTAAAGGTAAAACAATTGTATTTGTTAATAACATTGATAGAGGATATAGGTTGAAATTATTTCTAGAACAATTTGGTATAAGGTGTTGTATACTAAACAGTGAATTACCAATAAATTCAAGATTGCATATAGTGGAAGAGTTTAACAAAAATGTGTATCATTTATTAATAGCTACAGATGAAGTTGTTGATGAAGATAAAAAAGGTAAAAATCATGATAAAGAATTTGGGGTTTCAAGAGGTGTTGATTTTAGAAATGTTGCTTGTGTTTTAAATTTTGATTTACCAACAACATCAAAAGCATATATACATAGAATAGGTAGAACAGCAAGAGCTGGGAAGTCAGGTATGGCTTTATCATTTATGATTCCAGAAAATGAGGTTGGGAAACATAAAACAGCTTCATTATCAACATCGAAAAAGGATGAAAAAGTTTTACAACGTATAGTAAAACAACAACTGAAGAATGGATTTGAAATAAAACCATATCAATTTGATATGAAACAAGTTGAAGGGTTTAGATATAGAGCCGATGATGCATTTAGAGCAGTTACACAAACATCAGTAAGAGAAGCAAGAGTTAAAGAATTGAAAAATGAATTGATAAATTCAGATAAATTAAAACGATTTTTCCAAGAAAATCCACAAGATTTAGCTAGTTTAAGACACGATAAAGAATTACATCCAGCTAGAATACAATCTCATATGAAAAGAGTTCCACAATATTTATTACCTGAAAGTGCAAGACAAGATGTTAAAAATATTGGATTTGTGCCATTTCATAAAAAAGTTTCAAAATATAGAAAAGGTAAAAACAAAGGTAAAAAGAAGAATGATCCATTGAAATCATTTAAAAAATAATGAAATCTTTATACACTCAATATATAATATTTCAAATTCTTTCATCTTTTTCTAATGCCAAATAAGGACACAGTGAGAGGGTGAGAAGCATCAAATATATGACACAAGATATCGTCACCAAAGCGAAAACTCTACGAAAAGGTAAGAAATAGAATGGACCATTAAAATTATTTGAAAAATAAAGTCTTTATATATTATGCAATTTTACTCAATATAATATTCCAAATTAAATTTGCTAAACAATTACTAGGAAATAATAATGATTCAGGTATGAAAACAAACAGGAAAATTGAAAAAAATGGCCAAAAGCAATAACTATATTTCAATGCTTTAATAAATGCTGATTTTGTATTTGAAGTAAATAAATCACCTTGATCCCATAATGAATTTAATAAATTAAAGATTAATTGAAAAAATGGTGCACCTATAAGTTGATCAATTAATATTCTATAAAATAAATTATCAATTCTTGTAATTAATATATTTAACCATGCAACTGTAAAATAACCATTTATACAACCCCAAATCATAAATTTGAAAATTTTGTGTAAAGTGAATTTCTTTTTCAATGCTTGATTTAAAGTTTGTGCTAATCCTCCGGAAAAGCATCCTAATAGTGTTGGTGCTAACATTGGACTAAATGAATTTAGTTTGTCATAATTGTAATATATTATAAATGATAAGATTGTTTCTATAAATAACGCAAGGTATAATCGTTTCATGAGTGGTTTTGAAGATGGATGCAAATGATAATTTCCAGATGTGGAAACCGTAGACTTCTCTAGATCATCTTTTGCTTTCTCTATAGAAAATGGTAAAGACATTTGATGTTGTGGGTTGGATTGATCAACGTTTAAACAGTGTTGATGAAATTAATTTTTTATACGTACGAGAATTTTCAATAAATAAATACAATTTTGTGTAACTATATTATTTATAGAAACATTTGTTAGTATCAAACGTGTTTTATCATCAAAATACAGAAGATAATTCAATATATAAGTGAAATGAGAACTAGATTGTAACCAATGTAACAAAAAGCAGTGGTTATAGGGAATTAGTTGCGAATATTATGTAATTGATGGTTGAGATAGTTGACCAAATTTTTTTTGGAGTTTTTTTTTCTTTTTCACGGCTAAACATTTTAAAGTTTGATACCCATTATAAGTTATGTATTTTAACCATTAACAATGATAAACTGAAGCTATAAATGTTTGTTCATAATGAACCAAGGTGAATTCAATTGTAAAACACGTGTTGCACTTTTTGTAATTGAACTGCAACTCAAGTATAGATTTTCCCGTCTTATTTTAAGATGCCTGTCATTTTCTTAAACCAACCATGAATCAAAACTCGAGTAATATCAGTGTAGATGTAATTATGGAATCATACTTTTTTTCAAAATGTTCAATTTGATTAATGATTCAGATCGGTTGAATTGAGATAAAACTTCACAATTTCCATATCAAGTAAATAAACGGCTCGAAGTTCTCTCAAATAGGAAGGTGTATTAGAGGTTATTTTACAATTTATTAATAATCTGTCAAAATTGTAATTAATGTTTGGTTTTTCTACTGTTCTTTACAACTGAATGATTTAGATGGCATGGATCCAAACAAGTCAAGCACATCCACGTTAAGTGTAAACTTTGAGAAATCATTTGATCCTTATTTAGTTAAATTTGATGGTAATGATGATAAAGAAGATGCTTCAAGATTATCTCGAATACATAAATGGATAATTGTAATAATCATTTCGTTTGGATCATTATGTGTCACTTGTATTTCATCATCATGGTCATTAGCATCACCACAAATCATGAAACATTTTGGAATTAGTCATGAAGTTAGTGTTTTAGGTATCTCATTTTATATTTTTGGATTAGGTACTGGTGGAATTTTCTTATCTCCAATTAGTGAATTTCATGGTAGAAAAATGGTTTATTTATTAGGTCTTACAATTATGATTGCATTTGAATTTTTAACTGCATTTGTAGATAATATCGGTGGTATGATTTTTGGTAGATTTATGAGTGGGTTTTTTGGTGCTAGTTTTATGAGTGTTGCATCAGGTTCATTTTCAGATTTATTCAAAGCAAATAAGAATGATCCAGATGCAAACAAAGAGTTAGCAACTGCGTTAATTTTATATTCAGTCTCACCATTTGTTGGACCAGGTATTGGACCATTATTATCAGGATTTATTAATACTCATTTGAATTTTAGATGGACTTTTTATGTATTGATAATGTGGTCAGGTTTATTATTACTGTTGGTTTTTTTATTTGTACCTGAAACTTATGAACCAATCAATTTGAAACGTAAAGCTCAAAGATTAAGAAAACAAACTGGTGATGATAGATATTATGCACCCGTTGAAAAAATGAAAACATCAATTTATGAGTCTGTGATTATATCATCTAAAAGACCATTATTATTAATGTTTGGTGATAATATGACATTAGTTCTTTGCTTTTACACTGGGTTCACATTAGCCATAGTCTACCTATTTTTTGTTGCATTTCCATACATTTTTTCTACAATCTATGGCTTTAGTTTGAGTGAACAAGGTATGTCATTTTTAGGTCTAATCACGGGGATGATACTTACATGTTTGATATCACCAATGTTTGTTAACAAGGCATATCTTTATTTATTACGGAAAAACAATAATAAACCAAAACCTGAATTTAGATTTATTCCATTGATGGCTGGAGTATTTATTGTACCTATTGGATTGTTTATCATTGCTTGGACTTCTTACAGTCATATCCATTGGATTGTTCCTATAATAGGCTCGGCAATTTATGGTGCCGGTACAATCCTAGTGTTTAATGGAATCTTTTCATATACTGTTGAAGCTTATAGGCTATATGCAGCGTCAAGTATGGCTACAAATTCATTTGTTAGATCTGCCATGTCTGCTGCTTTTCCTTTATTTGGTCTACAAATGTATGAACATTTAGGAGTTCATTGGGCTACTTCATTATTAGCTTTTTTTGCATGTGTTTTAGTACCAATACCGTTTTTATTTTTCAAATATGGTGAATATTTAAGAAGTAAAAGTAAATATGCTTGGTCCATAGATTTATAATATACAACCAATAATTAAATCGTGAAGAAATATTTATCTACTGAATAAGTTAAACTCAGTGTGGGAATAATCGAAATTTGATAATAGTAAAGTATGTGTGACATAAAATAATAATTAACCTATCGCACATCAGATTACTATAAGTCAAATATTCAGTAACAAAGGTCTATTATGTGTATTACAGTTGTGTTTCAATGTTTATTTTCGATAATAATGTACTCCGTGCAAACTTATTTAGATTACATAAATTTGATCAAATGATTTAGTCTTATTTAATCTAAAACAAATCCAGAGCAAGCCCAACGTCTTTTATAAATCATAGAATTAGCCTTAGCTCAAACATTATATTATTGATGTTTCACAATTAATGACATCCTCAATCTCAAACAATATACGAGTGAAAAATCTGGTGAAAAAAAAATTTCATCGAGATCAACTATGGTTGTACATAATCCTAATAATTGGTACGTAGTCTGATAATGTAGATACGGAATGAAACTAACATCTATTAAGGCATTGGGTAGACAAAAACTGTCTTCAATGGTCAAAAGATTATTTCAATGAACAGATTATTAATACAAAATTTGAAAATAATGAATATAAATTTATCTTAACTTCAATAGATTCAGTCTCGGGAGATTGTGATGTCACACAAAGAAAAGGTAAAGTATTATGTATTTATGATATGAGACTTCAATTTTTAATCAACGGAGAATATCATGATGAATCAAAAGAATTACAAAAACTCAGTGGTAATATTGTAGTACCTGAATTTGTTCATGATCAAGATGAAGATGAATATGTATTCGAAATTAACATAGATGATAAAAAATCAGAGATTAGAAAACATTTCATTCCTGTTTTGAAAGAAAAATTAATGAAATTTCAAAATGATTTACTTGAAACTCATGCAAAAGACGTTCAACATACATCTGATAAATAGACTTTTTTTTTTTGTATATTATAGACCATCAAATCCTTCAGGCACACCTTTGGCATGTCTTGTAGATCCATCTCTTGCTCCAAGGTATAATTCAGCCACTCCAGAATCATTTGATTCAGCACTAAAACTATACCATGGTACATTTCCTTGTTCAATAGATTTAAGAAACTTATAAACTTCAACTGAACTATATGGAATCCCAGTCGATGGATCAAAATATTTAACTTCTGTACCTGAAATCATACAATTTTTCTTATTACCATTTGGAAGATACAAACCAGTTGGAGCTTCGGTTTTAAGAATGATTTCTGCAGAATTATCTTCTTTGGTATCTTCAACTTCTTCAATTATATCTTGTTTGACACCTAACCTAGGTAATTTTTTTAAATCATCAAACATAGAATTTTCTTCAGTTAATTTTGCAACTGAAATAAATAAATCATCTTTTTCATTTTGTTTTTGTTGAATATAAGGATTTCGTATTTTACCAATGTGATATATTGTTTTTAAATCTTTGAATCTTCGAGTAGCAGGTAGTATTGCTTGATCACCAAATAAAATTGATTTTGTATTTGAAGATGTTAAACTATGATTCTCATCAAAATCAATGAAATAAATTGTTTCCCGCCCAACTCGTTGTACTGGACCTTCAAATACTTCACCATCTTTAGTATTGACTATAGGAGTTAATTCTTTTGATTCTTCTTTTTCAATCACAGTAATTTTTGAATCATTTTCATTTTGTATTTCATCAGCAAAAGTTACATGTTTTGATTCAACAGGCGTGCTATTGAGTGATTTATTCTCCAAATCAGTAGTTGTAATATTATTCGATTCGACCTCTTCAATTTTGACTGCATCATGAGGCTCATCTTCATTTTTGTCTGCTTCATGAGGTTCATCTTCATTTTTTGTATTCTCTGTTTTATCAATTTGGACGTTCTCATCTTTTGATTCAATCTCAGCTTCTATTTCTTTAGTCTGAACATGTTCATCATTATCATTATTCACATCTTCATTCTCTTTTTGCTCATCTTGTACTTTTTCGTCGTCTTTAGTTGGTTCAACGTCTTCCATAGAATCTCCACCTTTTGAATCATCATTATTATTGGTTTCTATTTTGGAAGCTTCCTCATCCTTTTCAACAGTTTCTTTACTTGCTTCTTCAACATCATTTCTAATCTCATTTTCATCTTGCTCATTTGTATCATCCTTTTTCTCCTCTTGCGATAACTTTTCTCTCAACTCTTGATTCATATCTTCCAATTTTTTAACTTCTTCCTGTTTTTTCCTTTCAGCAATCAATGCTTTTTGATATGGTTGTTCATAGTCAATTGAAAATGGCATTTTCGATGTAAATAATTCATTTTCTTCCAATTGATTTAATTTCTTCTTACTTAACCGTTTTCTTATTTTCATATAATGTTCCCATTGTTTTCTAGCATCCATAACTTCTTCAGCTGGAGAAACAAATGTTTCTTTACTTACTAATCGTATGACATTCTGTAGTTTAACACGTTTCAGTAGTAGTAATTGTTTTTGACGTTCTTTTTTAACAACTTCTTGTTGTCGAAATAAATTCAACGATTCAACATTTTTCTTTTCAGTTTCAATAGCTTGTGCCATTCGTTGTTCTTGAGTTAATTCAACTTGTTTCTTTCGTATATGACGATGAGCATATTTTGCTTTCCTGGATTCACTTTCTTTCAATTTATCAATCAATGCTTGTTTACTTTCAACTGCAGCTGATCTTGCAGATGACCTTCGATTTGCCAATAGTAAAGAATCCGATGTTATTAATTGAGTTTTTGCTTTCTTTTTAACTGGAGATGCAACTGTAGCTTTCTTGATTACTGGTACAATATTCTGTTTATTTCGCCTTTTCTTCAACTTCTCTTGCTTTTGTAATTCCTTTTCCCCTTCACTTTGATCTGAATCAGAAGCTGATATATCTGAATCAGATAATTGTTCATCTGAGTTATATGCAATATCTTCATTATCATCATCTTCAAGCTTTCTTTTGTTGGTTGTCTCAGATTCATAATCTTCTTCATCTTCATCAATCCCTTCTAAGTTTTCATTATCAATCTCTTCATCGATAAACTCTTCATCTTCCCCTTCCTCTTGAAATAATAAATTAACATTTTCATCATCTTCAGTTGTGAATTGAGTATTTGCTTCATTTTGTTCTTCCAATTCAATCAATTTCTTTAATCTGGACCCAGCATTAGAACGTCTAGCTCTTGTAGCCATCAAACTCTCAAACTCTACCTCACTATCTTCATCACTCATAGTTTATTGATCTGATTTTTTTTTTTCACTTTTTTGGCGTACGCATTTATTTATTCATCATGATACAAAGGTGTGGAACTAGATTATTCACTAGATCATTTCATATAACAAGATGTAAGTTGAATGCTAAAGCAACGTTTACTTCAGAGTCAGAAATGTCACATTTTAATGCTCTTGCATCGACTTGGTGGGATGTCAATGGACCACAACGTATTTTGCATAAAATGAATTTGTTGAGAATGGATTTTATACATGAAACTATACGAAATAATTTAAAGTTAAATCAAGATGTGGAGACACCAGATGATCAAATATATATACCACCATACGATCTTGATTTGTTACCGTGGGGAATTAAACAGAAAATATTAGAGGATCAAGAAGATAAAAAGAATCAATTATTAGACAATGCAAATTTCAAAGTATTAGATGTTGGATGCGGAGGTGGTATTTTATCAGAATCAATGTCAAGATTGCCATTTGTTGAACATGTAACGGGAATAGATTTATCTAAAGATGTATTAGAAGCAGCAAAAGTTCATAAATCTAAAGATCCAATTTTACAAGATAAATTAGATTATAAATTGTCAGCAATTGAAGAATTATCAAAAGATGAAAAATTCAATATAATTACAATGTTTGAAGTATTGGAACATGTTGATTATCCATCGAAAGTTTTATTAGAAGGATTAGAAAGATTAAATCACGGTGGTTGGTTATTTCTTTCAACTATAAATCGAGATGTTATTAGTTGGTTTACAACAATTTTCATGGGAGAACATATACTAAGAATTGTACCTGTTGGAACTCATACTTTGGAAAAATATATAAATCAAATTGAGATTAAAAATTGGCTTGAACAAGATCCTCAAAGAAAAGAGACTTTTAAAGTTATCGATACTAAAGGTTGTGTATATATTCCTGCTTATGGATGGAAATTCACTTCATGTCCAGATGTAGGTAATTATTTCATGGCCATTCAAAAAATATAAAATCTTAACTTGCAATCTTTTGTGCTTCTTCTGGTTCTTCATCAATAAATGTAGGTAGTTTATCTGTAGTTGTAGATTCCAAATAACTTGGTGCACTGATTCCACTTTCAGCCATTTCATTTTCAAAATCTATTTCTTCTCCAAGTGCTTCTAATTCAGCATCCAATTCAGATTCACTAATATCATCAGGAACATCATAACTTGTAGATAAAGCTTCTTGTAATTCATTAGATTTGTCAATCAAATCCAACATTTCATCTTGTAGATTCTCCAATTCATCAATATTTATCTTACCATAAGTTTTCTTGAGTTGTTTATTTGCTGTTTTCATTGCATTTATCGTAACCATTGTATTTTGTAAATTATCAGTTGTCATTGAAGCTTGTGACATATTCCAAGATTGATTCTCCAATTGATCCTTTTGTGCCTCAATCTGTTTCCTTTGTCTTAATAATTTTAAAGCTTTTTGTTTTAATGTATTTTTACCTGGACCATCTCTCATTCTAGCAATCTTTTGTTGATATGTTGATAATTCTGAATTTATTTTCGAGAGTTTGACATCCAATGAGCCAACTCTATCATCTATACCTTTGATAGCATCATTTAATGATGGTTTAGGAGTAGTATTCTTACTACCAAATAATCTATTCATGAGTTATCAGTTTGCCGTTATTATTTCTGTCGCACTTGATTAAAAAAAAGAATTGTCAAAATTCATGCCAGAGGTTGCAGAAGTAGCCCATGTTTGTGCATTACTAAGAAGAAATGTTTTAGATTATACAATTTGTAAAATAAATTATTTAGTTCATGATACTTTATTATTTCCTATATTGAAAACAACAGAATCACCAGAAAATGAATTAAACAATTTAAAATTAAATTTATTAAATTCAAAAATTCAATCTGTAAAACGTCATGGTAAATATTTTTGGTTAAGATTAAAACAACCAGAATCAAAATTATCAAGTGTTTTATTAATGCATTTGGGTATGACGGGGATGATTAAAATTAAAGGTGTCAAATCGCATTTAATATTCATGGAAAATGGTGGGGATAAGAAATTAGATAATCCAATTCAAGAAGAAATAGATTGGCCACCAAAATTTACAAAGTTTGAGATAGAGCTACAGAAAGATGATCATAAATTGCAACTAGCATTTACAGATCCAAGACGACTAGGTAGGATAAGATTGCTACAAGGTCCTGAAATTCAAACTGATGAACAATTATTAAATATAGCACCATTGAATGCATTAGGCCCCGACTATAGTAAATCTAAACCCAGTGCTGAAACTTTTGTATTTGGAGATCCAGATCCAGATCATCATGGTCGACCTAGATTATCGGTGAATGATTTTGATAAACTCGTATTATCCAAAAAGAAAGCAATAAAGAGTTTATTATTGGATCAAGCCTTTTTTGCTGGTGTTGGTAATTGGGTCGGCGATGAGGTAATATTCCATTCAAAATTACACCCCAATGAAATATTATCGAGTAAAATTGATTATGATCCCGATTCCGTTCATCCTGTGATACAACGATTGTATGAGTCATTGATATATGTATGCGAAGAAGCAGTAAAAGTTGAAGGTGATGTGAAGTTGTTTCCGAAACATTGGTTAATGAAGCATCGATGGGGTAAAGCAAGGAAAAAGACAAAATCAACAACTAGTGATGGATTAGTTTTAGATCACATTACTGTTGGTGGAAGAACTAGTTGTTATTGTCCTGAAATTCAGAAATTATTACCAAAGGAGAAGGCCGAACAACCTAAATCTAAGAAAAGAAGGATACAAAAAAAAGAAGAGTAACAATTAGAATGTTATAATTAAATTAGAAAGTTGCACTTAAAGAAATTAAGAGTTTAAAGTTGAAGATATCATCTATTTTATGAATCGAAGCTTACAGTAGTCAAAACAAACAATAAATAATCGTATATAAAAGAGAAATAAAGTCAAACTTAAGGTTACGAACCTGACTAAAAATTTAAAATTTCATTATAAATCTTGATGATTTTTTCATTTTCTTCTCTTATTAATTCAATTTTCTTCCATTCTTTTCTGATTTTTCTTTTAATCGATACTATTTGGAGTTTTGTTAAATTAAATCTTAGGTGACCTTCATCATGTAACATATGTGTTGGAGCATTCGTGATATCGATAATTTTAAGTCCTCGAACTTTATTTAAATCGATTGGTGTTGCACTTGGTTTATAATCGAAATCCAATAATGCTAAATTATTCAAATTAATCTTCAATTTTGTATTATGATCTTCAAATTGTTGTGTTCTAGCTTGTAAACAATCCAAATTATTTAAATAAAATTTACGTTCTTCATCATACTGAAGAACTTGATATTTTCTTTTGTGATTATTAAAAATTGGAGAAGTTCTAATAACTCGTTTATACTCAGGTAATCTTTCATTTGGATCTATTTTGACCTTGTTTCTTGTTAAGCTACAATTTATGCTCAATTTTGATTGTTTATCAAACCTTTCTTTTCGTAAATTATCCAACTTTATTAATACAGATCCTTTCTGAGTCTCATATAATATCTTATTTCTCAACAATAATTTTCTAAAAGCAAGTCTGTTTTCATCCTCAACAATGGATCTTAACTTTGGATCTTCATATCTTTTTGCTATTTTATAACCTGGATATCTTAGTTTAAGTGGTTTAAATGGCTTAGGTGGTTTAACTTTAGATTGTTTTAATACCTCAATAAACTCTAAATCTAAATCATTTGATTTTTCACTTGATACAACTTTTGCAAGTGTTTGGGTTTCAAATGTTGGATTGTGATGTTGACGCGGACAACTTTTGGTTTCTGATTTATCAATCCAATCTTTGAACAATAACTCTTCATGATGATTTTTGAACCCAGTATTTGATGAACAATTTGACTCGATGGATTGATTATCGAAGGAATCAGACTTAATAATATTTTCACCACTAAAAAAATCAAATTTATTGGAAATAGATTCCGAAGAAGAGGAAGGTTTGCTGTTAATGGTTAAATCCATGACTAAATCAACAGTTTTGACGTTATTACTTGAATTGTACTTTGAGTCAGTGAGATTTGAGGATTTGAGTCTTATAAATGTTAAAGTAAGAAGGAAGTAAATTGAAAAGAATTGACTGCAAACATCAATTTTTATTTTGTTATTCTTACACAAAAAGATAAAATTTGAACAAAGATGAAGTTTTACATATATACAGCTTTCAAGATTTGATATCAGATTTGCAATTGAATCTACTTTTCGATTTTTGATACATCAATAATTAATCTTCGTTGATGTATTTTAAGTATGCCACCTATTTGATTTTTTTCCATTGCGTTGTTCAGAATATGTTATACATTGCACTTTTATGATTACTTATTCTATTACTGTTTCAGATTATAATTACTGGATAGAATTGTTCACTTATATTGATGCCTATTTTCGAATGCTTGATCTATATCAGATTGATTCACTTTATATAAAAATCAGAAATACCGTTCCCTTGTTAAAAAAGTATGGCTAGTATCAGTAGAAACAAACACATTCTCTATTCTATTTCTTTCAAATAACAGACTGGATGCTGATGAGTTTGTTATCAATTTTACTCTAATCTTTCGTTGTAGGAATAACAAGTTTTTAATTGCATATTTTGCAGCAAAAAAAAAGTGTTGCATTTCAAACCATTGCTAATAAATTAAAATGTACTTCCGTCAAATAATAATAATCCTAATTATACTTTCTGTGATTAAAACTGCTATTTATCAATCATTGTTATTGTTTCTTTTGAAAAGTATCATACGGGTGACAAGAGTGAAGAAAGATGTAGTTATAACATTTTCAAATTTACCTGATGAAATCATACTTTTAATTTTTAAATATTTGAATCAACTAGACATTTTAAATATGCTTTTGGTTAATAAGGGATTATATTCATTAGCCAAAGTAAAATTATATAAATCAATTTATGTCAATGGAGGTCCTGAATTGATTTTGAATGAAAAATGTTATACAACTTTTTATTTGAATTATACAATTGTCGATTTATCCGTTATAAACACTATTTTAAAGTCTAAAAATGTGGGATTAATTAAAGAAGTTATATTTTCTAACGACACAATTGATACAAAATTGGAATCATTGTTGAAAAATCAAAATATACAAATTAATTTTGAAATGCATTCACAACAAAATTTAAACTTTAAAGATACCACCTTAAATAAATTAAAATTGACAAATTGTAAATCTTTTGATTTTCCTTCTGAGTTGATACAAGTTAAAGATCTTTCAATTGAGGTTAAAAATAAACTGAATTTGTCACAATTCAAGCTGATATTCAATTTGAGCTCGATTCAATCCTTAGAATTTCAATTTTCTTCAAAACCATCAGAAGATGAGTTGGTAAATATACTTTCACAATGTAAATCATTGAAACATTTAGCTATAATGGGTAAAAATATTGACTTTGATAAAATAATTGATACATTACCATCAAACCAATTAGAATCATTTTATGTCAATGTACCAGGACGGTTTGATTCATTTCTGGCTATTATTATCGAAGAAATTTTAAAAAGGCAAAAACAATCAATTAAAAATTTAGCTTGGTCCAATATGAAATTATCAAAAGTTAAAGTTCATGGTATATCCGAATTTGAAAAATTTTATAAACTGAATTTGACATTAAGAGATCAAGACGTTTCGGAAATCAACACATTGCTAAACAACAAATTCGTCAATTTACGAAATATAATTCTGAATGAAGTTCATTACATAGTTGAAGAAGGATCAATTAGAATAGCCCCTTAAAAAATGTCTATATATATTTTTTTACATAATCCCTGCAATCAATGCTAATGACCATGTTCTCGACATACCGTTATCTATCAATGCTGGGTCCCAATCTTCTCTTGCAAACCAATCCCATGATGAACGAGGATCAAACAATGCTTTGTTCAACATCAAAATACCTTTCCACCCATCGGGGATTCTATCTATAATTGAAGCTAATTTCTGATCCCATTCTTGTTTAACAAATTCAGGACCTCTAATATATGATGATATTGGAGTTAATGGTAACATATGAATACCATGAATCCATTCATCACCAATTGTACCTCTTCCAAAGTAAGTAGCATAATCGATTTTATTCTCAAATGAAATACCTGCAACTTTATTAGCAATGAAATTTGATGGTTGAATCTTATTATCATCAGAATATAACATGTACATATTCATTGAACGTTTCATTATTGCAAGCATCAAATTTGCACGTTGTTCCATTTGTGAATCACCAATGACATTAGCATACAATTTCATCCCATAAGCAAAATGATAATCTTCACTTGATGATTCTTCATCTTTCCCATCACCAGATGCAAAAATTCCATGAGCAAATGAATGACCATGAAACCAATCAAATGAACGATGTTGTGGGAAAAATTGATCTGCTTGTGAACTAGCTACATCTCGAAGTAATGTTGTTATATAATTGAATACTAAACTGTTTTTATCATATAACCAATTTTTATCGATTTGAGCAATTAATGCTATAGCATGAATATGATATCCATAATGGAAATGATGATCATTATAATTTGAATTACCAAAATCTGCACCTGGATCAGCTGATGAAATTAATCCTTTCCATGCTGTATCATAAACTAATGGGTATTTTTGTTTATTCAGAGCAAATATTTCAATTGCTTGTTTGACTTTAGGAAGAATTTCATTTGTAAGTTGTTGATTTTGAATAATGAAATTACATACATAAGCAATGTATGCAAATTTGTCAAGTATTTTACCTGAAGTGTACATTGAATCAATATCGGCCATACCAACAACGTCTTGTTTAACTTCTTCGGTTGCAGCTTGTTGAATCAATTGTAAAGCTGTGTTTGAAAATGTAGCATTTGATTTGAAACTAGCCCATGGTTCCAATAATATATCAGTTGGTAAAGTTTCTTGCATTACCAATTGTGATGTCTTATAAGCTTTCATCAATCCTTTAGTTGGTGAATCTAAAGTTAAATCAGTTGGTTTGCAATTTACAATTGATTCTTGATGATGTGGTAACGCCCATACAATTGTTTCAGAACCATTTTTAATATTATAATTAAATGTATATTGTCCTTGATTACCACTTGCTGACCCCGACAATTCAGCACTTTCTGGATAAGATCCAGCAACTTGATCATAAAATTGTGAAGAACCACGAGCAATTTGAATCATACCTGGTCCTTCACCAACCAAATGGTTTGGATCTTTCAATTGTAAAGGCATTGTAGAATAAACTGTCCAAACAACTTGATTGAATAGTTTTGCAGAATATTTGAATAAGTTAGATTGATTAACTAGGTTAAATTCTTGAATTCCAACTTGTGATGCCACAATCGGTCTTAAATTTTCATAAATAGCTGTAATTAAACCCATTCCATGTACCAATGGTAATGAAATTGACCCTTGACCATTTATTAATTTGGCTAAAATTGATAATTTCCGATGATCTTGTAATTCTAATCTCAAATCATTAAAATTATCACTTGAGAATACAAATGATTTAATCTTTGGTGGATTAAAATAATATTGTGCTACAGCAGAACTTGGATCTGGACCATAAACTCTTTGGGATGCTTCTGTATGATTGAAAGCAATACCATAATCTTGATCTGGATCTTTAGTCAACCAAAGTGAATAAGGTAATGTCCATACCGGGAATGTCTGATCAGCCAACGTTAAATTATTTGAAAAGTTATTAGTTTGAATCGGTGGATCTGAAGGTTCACATTTACTTCCAACTGGTAATTGAGCATGTTTAACTTTTTTGAAAATTTCAGGTGGTTCACCATGTGGAAGTGAATCAGAAAATATATCTTGTGAATTACTCAATACAGATTGATTATGAGAATCATTTACCAGTCTTTTATAATCTCTTGGAGGTGGAGGTGGAGGTGCATTTGAATCATGATGCAATTGCATACGTTTAAACGAATCTTTTAAATCTCTAAATCCCATTATAGTAACCAATGAAATTTTAAATTTCGCATTACTACAATCAATACTACAAATTTTTTACACTACATCTAGATAGATTCCTACCATTCACTAAAAGAATTGATGATCTAAGAATTCAAATTGTTGATTCATGTTTATCAATGATAGCGCAGTTCCCAATGCGGAAAATAATTCCTGCGCAATATCTTGATAATTTATTTAAATTCAATTCAATTTTCAATCGATTCTTTAAATAATGAATTTCATATTAATCTTATCATTATTACCCGTAATATTTGCTGTTGATTTACAAGAGAAATGGTCGGGGCTTTGGCCGTTTCAAGGAATTGCAACTTTTGCCCATTTAGATCATTTTCAATGTCTAATTGAACAAGATAAGAAATTTGATATTGGATTAATTGGTGTTCCATTTGATACCGCAGTTTCATATAGACCAGGGGCTAGATTTGGACCAAGAGCAATCAGAGATGCTTCACAAAGGCAAACTAGTTTAAGAGGTTTTAATCATCGTGCAATGTTTAATCCATATCAATCTTGGGCAAAAGTTGTAGATTGTGGTGATATACCAGTATCACCAATGGATAACAACTTAGCATATAAGCAAATGGATGAAGCATTTAATGAATTATTATCAAAATCATCATTGGATGATTCAAAAGTTCCACCCAGATTTGTTGCATTAGGTGGAGATCATTCAGTTTTATTACCACATATTCGAGCATTAAACAAAATTTATGGTCCTGTAAATATTATTCATTTCGATGCTCATTTAGATACTTGGAGTCCTGATAAATATCCATCATATTGGAGTTCTGAACAAAGTCAATTGAATCATGGTTCAATGTTATGGAAAGCTTATCAAGAAGGATTAACCACAAAGACAAATGTCCATGCTGGTATACGTACTAAATTAGCAGGTCTCGAGGATTATAAAGATGACGATGATCAAGATTGGACAAGAATTGAATCAGATGATATATGGTTGAAAGGAGCTGACCATGTTATTCAAACTATTTTGAATAT
Organism: Insectozyma xiaguanensis; assembly: GCA_030555925.1. Taxonomy (NCBI): domain Eukaryota; kingdom Fungi; phylum Ascomycota; class Pichiomycetes; order Serinales; family Debaryomycetaceae; genus Insectozyma; species Insectozyma xiaguanensis. The sequence goes on along the minus strand of JANIVQ010000068.1, from coordinate 18,169 downwards.
AGTTCCAAAAGATACACCAACGTATATTTCAGTTGATATTGATATAATTGATCCAGGTATTAATCCAGGAACAGGAACAATTGAAAGTGGTGGTTGGTTACCTAGAGAATTGATCCATGTTTTAAGAGGTATTGATGACTTGACTATTGTTGGAGTTGATGTTGTTGAAGTAGCACCAGCTTATGATAATGCAGAAGTAACCGCCACTAATGGAGCACAGGTAGCATATGAATTGATAACTAGTATGGTGAAAAAGGGAAAACTCAATCCAAAGTTGAAACAAAAACAAATTCCAAAAGATGAACTTTGAATAGTAAATATATACGATAGATGCAAATGAATGGCTGCAACAATTTCTGGTAGCACAAAATTGTAATTTTTTTTTTTATTTATTGAAAAGTTTCTCCGAAATAATCCGAAGAGGGGAACTATTCCGATAAAATTACCCAAAAATATTATTCTAAAATTTTGCAACAAGATTTGTGAAGGTTAATAGTAAGCGAATTTGACTCAATTTTCAACATTTCTCTTTCGTAGAAATTGATATCAACATCTTATAAGCCAATATTGATCACTGATTATGTCAAAATAAAAGATTGAGAGTTAAATTTGCAACAATAATTATAAATCTGAAGCGGTAACGGCATATTGAACACAAAACTGAAATAATTAATTTTTTTTTTTATTTTTAATTTTTCAACTTTTCAATTTAATTAAAATTCGTGTTTTTAATTGATGAAGATGAGGCAAATCAATGTTATAAATATAAGACAATTTGAAGTTGTTCAAAATTTTCACATATATTTAAATCGTGGCTTAAGTGGTTATTGTTAGCAATTTTAAACTACCATAAATAAAATACTCAGGATTAATTAATTAATCTTTTTGCAATCTAATCTAAGGGAGAAAAAAAAATTAAATTTAACAGTTTTCAAGTCTTTAAAATAATTTGATTTCAATTATCATGTCAAAAGTTTGTATTAGATTTGTTTCTGGTACTACCAAACAAGTCTCAACAGTTAAAACTCATACAATTAAAACTCCAATTGGGATTAAAGCTGCAATTGCTTCATTAAAACCCAAGATTACTAAATTATCAACTGAAGGACCTGTTGAATGTACATTGGAAGGATTTGCATTATTAAATTCACCTCAATTTAATAAAGGATCAGCATTTACTGAAGAAGAACGTAAAGCATTTAATTTAGTTGGATTATTACCATCACAAATTAATACATTGGATGAACAAATCGATAGAGCATATAGTCAATTTTGCTTTTTAAAAACACCATTAGCCAAGAATGATTTCTTGGTATCAATGAGACTACAAAATAAAGTATTATATTATGAATTAGTTAGACGTCATATTAGAGAAATGTTACCAATAATTTATACACCAACTGAAGGTGATGCGATTGAAGCATATTCACATAGGTTTAGAAAACCAGAAGGTTGCTTTTTAGATATAACTAATCCTGAAAGTATAGATTCTAGATTATCAGCATATGGTGAAGATAAAGATATAGATTATATTGTTGTATCTGATGGTGAAGGTATATTAGGTATTGGTGATCAAGGGGTTGGAGGTGTTAGAATTTCAATTGCAAAATTAGGGTTAATGTCACTTTGTGCTGGTATTCATCCAGCAAGAACACTTCCAATTGTTTTAGATGTTGGTACAAATAATGAAAAATTATTAAATGATGATTTATATATGGGTAATAAGATGAAAAGAGTTAGAGGGAAAGAATATTTTGATTTTGTTGAAATGTTTATTCAAGCTGTTAAAAAGAGATTTCCAAGTGCTGTACTTCATTGGGAAGATTTTGGTGTTACAACAGCTAGACAATTATTACATAAATATAGACATGAATTACCATCATTTAATGATGATATTCAAGGAACAGGTGCAGTTGTAATGGCATCAATGACTGCTGCATTAAAATTTTCAAATCGAGATTTACTAGATTCAGAAGTTTTAATTTATGGTGCTGGTAGTGCAGGTTTAGGAGTTGCTGATCAAGTTGTTAATCATATGGTATCTCATGGTGCAACAAAAGAACATGCAAGATCAAAGATTCATTGTATAGATCGTTTTGGTGTTATATTAGAATCTTCACCTGAAGCAAGTGAAGCACAAAAGATTTATGCTGATCCAGATTCATTTTGGGAAGGTATTGATACTAAGAATTTAGTTGAAGCTGTTAAACATGTTAAGCCAACAGTTTTAGTTGGATGTTCAACTCAACCAAAAGCTTTTAATGAACAAGTTATTACTGAAATGTATAAACATAACAAACAACCAATTGTGTTCCCATTATCAAATCCAACTAGATTACATGAAGCTTTCCCAGTAGATATTATGAAATGGACTGATAATAATGCATTAATAGCTACAGGATCACCATTTGAACCTGTTGATGGATATCAAATATCAGAAAATAATAATTGTTTAACATTCCCAGGAATTGGTCTTGCAGCAACACTTTCAAAAAGTTCAGTAATTACAGATACAATGATTTCAGCAGGTGTTGATGAATTAGCTGAATTATCACCAAAAATGAAAGATCCTAAAAATGGATTATTACCAAGAATTGAAGATATAAATGAAGTCAGTGCACGTGTTGCAACTGCAATTATATTACAAGCATTAAAAGAAGGTGCTGCAAGAGTTGAAAGTGAAAAAAGACCAGATGGACAATATGTATCCGTTCCAAGAGATTTTGAACAATGTTTGAAATGGACAAAATCTCAAATGTGGGGTTCTGGTGAATATAGACCATATGTTAAAGTTGACCACGTACCAGAAATTCATACATATCAATATTAATATAGAAGTTGAAACCTGTTTTGTTTGATTTTGGATAATTTTATAGAAATAAATAATTTAAATGTAACTTCACGTAGGGTAGATAATTTACGAAGTGGTGCTATTTCGTACCATTCACCGTTGGCCAATAAAAAATTTGAAACCAACAAAAAAAAAAAAGAGAAAAATGAAAAATATTTTTCAATTTTTTCAAGTAACAAACCTTAAGAATGTCAGTTGAAGAATTAAAACAAACTGTTGCTAAATTGCAAGAAAGAATCCAACATTTGGAAAAGAAAACAGGAATTGAAGTTCCAAAATCAATCAGAGCTATTCTTATTGGACCACCAGGTTGTGGTAAAGGTACCCAATCTGAAAATTTAAAGAAACAATTTTGTGCATGTCATTTATCAACTGGTGATATGTTAAGAGCTCAAGTTTCAGCTAAAACAGAATTGGGATTACAAGCTAAAAAGATTATGGATCAAGGCGGATTAGTTAGTGATGAAATTATGGTTAATATGATTAAATCAGAATTAACAAATAATAAAGATTGTAAAAATGGTTTCATCTTGGATGGATTTCCAAGAACTATTCCACAAGCTGAAAAATTAGATGATATGTTGAAAGAAAATAAAAAACCTTTACAAAGTGCAATTGAATTTAAAATTGATGATGAATTATTAGTTGCAAGAATTACTGGTAGATTAATTCATCCAGCTTCAGGTAGATCATATCATAAAATCTTTAGCCCACCTAAAAAGGAAATGACCGATGATATTACTGGTGAACCTTTAATTCAAAGATCAGATGATAACGAAGCTTCATTAAAGAAAAGACTTGAAACTTATCATACTTTAACCGAACCAATTGTTGGTTACTACAAGAAAACAGGTGTATGGACTGGTATTGATGCATCTCAAAAACCACCAAAAGTTTGGTCTGATATATTAAAATGTTTAGGACAAAATTAAAATTAAATAAATTATTATATATTTGAGATTTTCTCTCTTTTAACATTTGGATTTAAATCTTCATCAGCTATTCTTTTCTTATTTGATTCATTAAAACATGATATATGAACAATTTTTCTACTATTTTTAGTTTCACCAGGTTGTTTCATACAATCAAGCCAACACCATTCACCAATTTCATCATTATATGTAGCTTTAACTTGTTCACGACATATTAAACATCTATTATTCATATTTGTATCATTTGGTGGTACAACAACATATGTTTCATTTGGAATAATCATATTTACATCTTGAGTTGGTAATTTAATTTTAGTTGTTGTTGTTGAAAATTCTAATAAATCTTCATCTTTAAAATGTACCCAATCATAATCATCAAGATACCAATTTCTAGATTGTATATTACCACCTTTACTTGATATTTTTTTATTAATTCTAAAATGCCAATCTAAATGAAGTCTATGTTTTGTTAATCCATCAGTATCATTAGTAAATCTTTTACCACAAGTTGGACATTTCTTTGATTTATCTTCATATAATAATTCTATAGATTGAGTAGTTGGTACATTATTATTAATAAAATTTTGTAATGAATCATTTGTTTTAGTTTTTTTACTAACAATTAATACTTCAGTAAATTTTAGTTTTTCATAATCTGATCTTGCAACTCCACTACTAGCTAGTAAGATTTCTTCTATATCTGTGATTGTATTCTCTTCATTTTGAATAGATGGAATATATTTATTTTCAGGAAATACTAATGAATAAGTTGGTTTTGAACCAGGAATTGGTTGTTGATCTTTTTTAATTAATCCTGATAATATCAAATCATTAAATACATTTATAGCAACATTTATTCTTGGGATTGGTGGTAATGAGGCTGTACCTGATAATACCGGTGTTGCAGCTGCAGGTGTTGGTGTTGAAACAGGTATTGGTGCAGGTGTTGGTGTTGAATTCAATTCTTGTTGTTTAATATTATTGATATGATTTTGTACAGCAACCAATTCATTAGGTTTAATAACTTGATTCAGTAACATTAATTTTAATTGATTTAATGCTTTGAATCTTTCTTGTAATTTCATATCTGGATTTGTTCTTAATTTATTTTCAAATATAGGTATTAATTGATTTATATCATTGATTAAACTTTGTTGTAAATCACCATTGGTATTTTTAGGATACCCTGCTTTTTTAATAAAAGCATCTATTTTATCAAGTTGTTCATCAGGAAACAAAGGATCATTTGTACCTTTAGTTTTGGTTTCTCTCCATGTATTATATAAATTAACCAATTTATTTCGAATCAAATCATTACTCAATTGAAAAACATGACTGAATAAATCAAATACATCTTCACTTACTAATATATTATATGGATTACCAATAGTTTTACAAATTGAATCTAATAAATATAAAGTGAATAATTTTTGATCTGGAATGACTTTATATATTCTATCTTTGATTAATTCTATAATCTCATCTGCAACAATGAAGTTATCTTTAGCCAATAACGTGAGATCATCAATGATTGGACGAGAATTGAATGTTAGTTCTTTTAATTTCTGATCATATTGTAGTAGTATATTTGACATTGAAGATGTAGAAAAAAGAATTAGAAATTTGATAATTTTTCACTCTCATTATAAACCAACAAACATCATTTGGTATAGACTTTGGATCTAAACCAGACAAAGAGTATAGGCTGTTCATGATGAAGTCATTACAAAACGACAATCTTTGAGATCTTGTCTCATACCTTCTCTACACTGTTTACATCCTGATGAGTGAATTAAAAGCAGAAAACATCTCGCTGACCAACCATTCAACCAATTTGGATTATCAATCTCATGATCTATCTTATGAACAACATCAATTTCTTAATTATCAAATCAAACTTCTTGAGTCACATTCTCTCCAATGTAAATTTCCATATTTGTTAGGCGCGGTAAAATATTTTGAAGAAAATTTTTACAACCACTTCAAATCTTTTAATTTCTTTGAACAATGTCTCCAGCTCATTCAGCGTCTGATAAGAAGCAATCTGGTACTGCTAGAGTGTTGGGCTCAGCTACTGCCGGTATAGCTGAAATTGCCGTTTTTCATCCAGTCGATACTTTATCTAAAAGATTAATGTCTAATCATGGTAAAATCACATCTGCAAGTCAATTAAATACAGTTATATTTAGAGAACATGCCAATAAAGCATTAGGTAAAAGATTATTCACTTTATTCCCAGGTTTAGGATATGCTGCTTGTTATAAGATTTTACAAAGAGTTTATAAATATGGTGGACAACCATTTGCAAATGAATTTTTAACAAAAAATTTCAAAGATAATTATGATTCATTGTTTGGTCCAAAGACTGGTAAAGCATTATTATCAGCTACTGCAGGTTCAATCATTGGTATTGGTGAAGTTGTTTTATTACCATTGGATGTTTTAAAAATCAAACGTCAAACTAATCCTGAAGCTTTTAAAGGTAGAGGCTTTTTAAAAATCATTTCAGATGAAGGATTTGGTTTATATAGAGGTTGGGGTTGGACAATGGCAAGAAATGCACCTGGTTCATTTGCATTATTTGGTGGTAATTCATTTGCAAAAGAATATATTTTTGGATTAAAAGATTATAGTAAAGCTACTTGGACACAAAATTTCATTACATCAATCTTTGGAGCTTCAGCTTCATTAATTGTAAGTGCACCATTAGATGTTATTAAAACAAGAATTCAAAATAGATCATTTGAAAATCCAGAATCTGGTTTTACAATTTTGAAAAAAATGTTTAAAAATGAAGGTATCACATCATTTTTCAAAGGATTAACACCTAAATTATTAACAACTGGACCTAAATTGGTATTCTCATTTGCAATGGCACAATCATTAATCCCAGCATTTGATAAATTAATCTCTGATTCAAAATAAATGTAAAATATAAATTGTAAATAGTTAACTTATTGATATAATATTATTATTTTTTTTCTTGTGTGTGTGAACCAAATCTCACTAATATCTCAAAACGTGTATAAATCTAGATCATGTAAGAAAAAATAAAAAAATTCTGTGTCACATCAAGATCAATGAAGATTATTCTATGGTTGGTCTATTTGATTAAGATCAATGTGCTACAGATGATAGTGAACGGGTCGAGAAACCCGTCATTGAGTTTGCAGTACATTGACGACCCATTATTTGAAGCTTCGAAATGTACACCCGACCCAGTCAATGGTAGTGGTGTTTATTATCCAGAAAATGCTTATATGAACAATATCACAGATCTTCCCAAATATGATTAGGTTATAATTTTGCCAAAGCTGGACTTTGGAATCAGAAACGTATATAGGATTTTTAATGTATATTTATTTTATTTATTCCGAAATTATCATATATTCCTAATTTCTTCAATTGATTGATTTCTTGTGGCCATCTTGATCTTGATAAGATTTGATCCAATTGTTCAATTGATGATTTGTTTTCTAATAAACATAATCTAGTCACAATTTCAGCTTTCCTCTTTTCTCGTAATAATTTTTCAATTATCTTTTCACGTAATCCACCATTTTGATTTGAAATATTAAGTGCTGATTTTAATAAATTCTTACAATTTGTAAATAATACCTGTTTATTATTTATTGATTGGTTATAATCATTAATTAAACTTCTTGTTAATTCTATATCTGCTCTTGCAATGATTATTTCAGTTAATTGACTGATTATAGATCCAAGACCTGTTTGATTACTTGATTTCAATTGTACGTATTGATTATGTATTGATTCTTGAGCTTTTTTCAACATTGTATTTTGAAACGTTAGACATTTCCAATATAAATCTTTATCTTGTATTGAACTATTGTTTATTATTTCAAGATTTATATCATTTCGATCAAGGAATGTTTGTAAATTATCCGATGCAACCATATACTTTTCAGGTAGATCTGGCAAATTTTCATCTTGCCATAGAACAATTATTTGTTCAATGTCAGTCATGGTAAGTCCAATTATACAAGTTTTTGTAATTGTAATTGCTTGAATTTGATAATTGGTGATATTATCCAACATGTCATTTTTCACAAGTGAACTTTCACTATACTTATCTATTAATTCCTTTGTCACATTATCATTAAGATTCAATAATGGTGTGATCAATTGAGTCATATCTGTAATCATTGAATTCAGGTTTGAATTCTCATAAAATGCTTGGATTAATTTATACGATGATAAAACAGTTTCATATAAATCTTTTGGTTGAATTATTTCAACACTGACATATTCTTGTTCATCAGAATTAGGTGTTATAGATTCAGTATCTGCATTTTGTAAATCTAAAACAAATTTCTCTAATTCAACAACTTGACGAGATATTATATTCATATACAATTCACTAGCAAGTTGATATATTTTACTCAAATATTCAAAATTACCGTCTTGATCAGTTTCAAGAATTTCTGTATAAACAATAGCAGTATTGAATAATAAATCTAATGAAATCTCTGAATCTCGTACCATATTAATTGTTGATTCATGAGATTTACAAATTGTAGATAAATCTTGTATAATTGATGGAGATTTATAAATTTCATCAATATTATTTAAATTTGATAATTTTAATCCATCAGTTTTCAATAAAAAATAAACTTGAAATACTAATCTATTTGAATTATAATAAGCATCGAAATTATCAGTTTTAGATAATTCAATTGATTTTAAATAATTAACATATGCCTTTTGATAAAATCTTAATGATTTTGCAATATCTGAACCCAACCATCGATCACCACTTTCTTCATCAATTGATCCTTGTTCTAAAAATTCTTCATTTGTAGTTGGTTCAACACTAGATTCAACATTGATTGAGCTTTGTATCTTCTTACTCAATTTAGGTAACTTATCTACTCATTAGTTAGTAACCATCTTCTTATCTTTAGGTTGTAACATACTTTTCTTCATTATCGCAAAATTTAATTTTTCAAATGGAACATATTGTACTTGAACGTAGATCAACTCCATTATGTACTTTACCTTCAAATAAAGAAGTAATACAGAATAGGGAGAATAGATTGAAATACACTTATGATATACCAATAATATTATTAAATCAAAAAACTTTTAAAGATGGTGGTGGAGTAATTGTATTTACAGATTTAACTGATATTGAAACCAAAACAGTGATTGGATTAGGACAATTACCACCATCAGTATCTTCAACAAAATATCATCTTAGTGGTAATAGAAGAGATCATATGATTTCATTAAAGAAATTGTTTACAAGTTCAGTTAGTAAAGAACAATTTGAATTTATAGCACAAGATTATAACAATAATCCACCAAATTTTTCAGATGTAATATTTGCTAGAATAAGTATTGATATACGATCAAGAAACAATCAAGCATTGGATAGTTATTTAAATTTTTTTCAAATTATAAATAAAGATAGTGTTGATGATGTAGTTGATGGAATTGAAGATAAATTTGTATATTTATTGGAAAGATTTAAACAACAATCATCATATGAATTATTCAAAAATATAATTCAAAGTTATAATTTCAAACGATATGTATTTGATAAAAATGAACCAGAAGAACCATCTTTACAAACTCAATGTTTTGAAGAAAGTAATGAAATGACGAATCCAAGTGATTTATTCTTTAATTATGTAGAAAGTCAACCAACTCCACCTCGAAAATTGAATTGTCAACAGTACAATAGAAAACAAGGTTTATTTCCTGGTAGTCAAGAATTGAAAACAAATGATGAATTTGAATCAGCTCAATTACAAAGAGATACATTGGAGAAAATCTCACAAGATTCATTAGTATTTAACCAAATTGTACCTACATCTTATGAAAGTTTGCAATTGCAATTCAAACCACTCACTAACTTAGATACCCAAGACAATATTATCAGTGAAAGTCTGCAGACGAAACTGCAATCAACCAATGATTCTATCCAACTGCAAATTCCCCTGGAGATACGAAGTCAAGATTCAAATCAAGAATATGAAGCAATGCCAGCCAATATATTTTTCAATTATATAGAATCACAAGAAACTCAATCTGAACCATCTACTCAAACAACAGATATCGCCAGTTTAAAAACTACAGCTCAATTGAATGAAAAATTCATTATTCATGCTCAAATACTTAATTTAGAACCTGCAATACCAATTGAAATAACTAAAAAGAAAATAATGTCATTTATTCCATTTAAAATATATTTAGCAGATGAACAAAATCAAGAAATGGTATTAAATTTAAATAAAGAAGAAGAAATTCTACGATTTTTTGAAATTACAAGTAAAACATTATTCAATTTTAATCCAATCCAATCTAAATTAAATAAGTTACTAGTATTAAATTTAAAAACAATTCCAATTAGTGTTATTCAAAAGGAATCATCAAATTCAACCCCTTATTGGTCTATAGTATCAACTATATCTGAATTAATATAAAACTTGCATCTCTCTACAATATATCATTACGTCTTTTTTTTATATATTAACATGTTTATAAAATTTAAATGTAACCAATTCTGTTTGCAACATCCAAAGCATCGTGATCAGCAGTTAATCTGATGTAAGCTTTTTTAGTTCCGTTTGGTCTGATTAAAGTATTAACGTATTCAGCATCAACTTCATACAATTCTTTGACAGCAGATTTAATTTGATGTTTGTTAGCTTTGATATCAACTTGGAAAACTAAAGTGTTACCATCTTCAACTTTTTTCATGGCAGTTTCAGTGGCAATTGGAGCAACAATGACTTTGTAAGCATCCAATCTGTTGTAATGTGGAACTGATTTTCTTTGGTATTTTGGTGATCTTGATAATTTTAAAGTTTTTGGTAATCTGAAAGTAGTTGAGGTTCTGACTTTGGTGACTTTTTTACCGTTGACACCTTTTAAAGTAGCTTTTTTAGCAGCTGAAGCTTTTGTAGTTGCTAAAATGAAATGTTAGTATACATGATGAATTTTTCAAATGATAATGATATTGATATCTTGAATCGTTGTATGCTTATTCCTCTGTTTCTATTCCAGTTCCTTGTCTATTTCAATCTTAGGTTCCAATATTCAATGTATATCATTTATATCTTGTGGGTTTATCAACATACGAGCCATTGTGTATAGTTAGATGGTTAATGAAATCCAAAAAATATAATCTTAAAAAATTTCAGTACATTAATTTTGTTAGTCTCGCTTACACACAGTAAAGGAAAAAAACCATCATTAGGGTTTAAATGTTTACACGTGACATCATTAGGGCTATACAGATAAATAAATACGAGATTTATATTGTTAAGATATATACAAGTGGAAATTTCAATTATAAACGACGTAATCTCTTTGATCTAACACCACCAAATTTCAATGTAGTTGCATCTGTAATTTTAACAATATTATTCTTAATATGATAACCTTCTTTACCTAATAATGCACTTTTAAAAGCTTCTCTACCTTTACCGAAATTTTTCAATATTAATTCAATTTTATCATTTGATCCGATCCATTGATTTTCTTCAATTGTTTTAAACATCTTTGCTGCAACTTGGAAACCAGCTTCATATTCTTGTCTTTGAGTTTTTCTAAAACCTAATTGACCTGCAGAAACTGTATATTTGACTTTATGAGGTAATTGTAAATAATATAATACTTTTTCATTATATGATAAATGATCATTTTTATTTAAAAAATCTAAATCTTCAACTATAGCAACTAATGAACATCGAGTATTATGTCTATTGAATAATCCATATAATTTCCATCCAACTATTTTCTCATTATTTTTATTTTCATTACGTTTTGGTTTTATTAAACGTTTATTACCTTGATATCTAGATTGTTGATTTGATGATGATTCAGTTGTAGTTTGTGATAAGAAAGGAGATGATGCAAACAGACGCCAATGCGGTATAGTACTACCAATTGATAAGTTATTTATTAGTGGTGATGGTTTTGTAAATACTTTTGTTAGAGTTGAAAACATGATTTGAACGATGATGGATATAATATTAATTTTTTTGGTGTTGAGGTTGAAAAATGTCACGTTGTAAACTATTGCGGTTCGGGCGCAAATAGAAATATAGCTAGGATCAAGTTAATGAACAAGATTAGAAGATTAAACTTGTAATAAAAAATGAAACTGGTTTTAATTGAAAAGTTTAGTATAAAAAGGTGATGTTGATAATAGGTTTTGAAGAATTGACTTGAAAATCACGTGGTAAACGAATTTATTTCAACATTGAATGGCGTCAATGAGAAATGGAGTTTATATTCAATTCTTTTAGTAATAATCTATCAACTTTCAATTGATTATTTAATAAGTTAGTTAGTAACCAACGTTTAAATACGAATAGTGGTAGCGTAACATATTATAACGTGTCTAAATTTAGTAGTTGTTGCAGATCTTATTTTTGATGTTATGTGGAATTTTGATGACCAACCACCACTTTACAAGAGCATATTCAAAAAAAGAAAAAGGTGGCTTCTAAATGAAGTTAAATGAATATTGTTGTTGTTGAAACCAGGACAGGGCTTTCAATATAATTTTGATTGTTTCAAAAGGGGTATTAAGAAATACGTATTCTTCTACTCTTTGTAAAATATTATTAAATTGATATTATCGAATAATTATTAATTATTTTGATATGTGTAAACTTATTTTATTATTAAAACAATAAAAGAGTAACCATCATCATGTCTTTATTGGTCAATTGAATACGAGAATTCTATATACATGAGCATATCAAATGTAAACCTACTACTACAACCACTTCTACTTCTCTCATTGGGTGTATAGTCATCATCATTACCTTTTAAATTGTGTAGATAATTAATGGTTGGTTGTTTATCGCAACAACTATGACTATTAATTTTTTCGTTGTTTGTTTTGATTTTGATTATATATTTTTTTTTAATTATTTTAAACTTTTGACAGACAGGAAAAAAATCAACAACATTTTAATAAATCAGTTAATACTCTTTAAATTATATATAAACTTTCATCCTTTTTCAACTTTAGAAGAGTATCATCATCAATTGGAATATATACATCATTTATTACACTAACTTATTCATCATTCATAATTAAACAGACAATTAACAACAGTCAATTTTACAACAATTCGATAGATTAGATAGAATTATATATTACTACTCCAGTTTTTATTACCCACATTAGAATTTTCAAATATTATAGAACATAATTATGCCACAATCATCTACTACTCCCATTAATGAGTATTCATTGCCACACGTGGTAAATAACAAGACATCGCGTGCATGTAGGATGACAGTTAAAGAACGGAAAAGAATTGGTGAAGGTGCTTTTGGTACTGTTGTTGAAGCAATATTAAAATATGATGATATACAAGATAAATTACAACAAGAGAACAATGGGAATCTGAATGGGAATAATAAAGAAGAATGGTTTGGACCATTTGCAATTAAAAGAGTGCCGGCACAAACAGAATATAAATCAAGAGAATTGGAAATACTTCGAGTTGTAAATCATCCAAATATTGTTAGTTTAAGATTTTTCTTTGATAAAACTAATCCACAAGATAATAAAGTATATCAAAATTTAGTTATGGAATGTTTACCATCAAATTTACAATCTGAAATCAAATATTATCGACAATCCAAATATACTATACCATATCCACACATGAAGGCATATACATTTCAATTGGCTAGAGCCATGCTATATTTACATGGATTTGGAATAAGTCATCGAGATATTAAACCATCAAATATCTTGGTTGATCCAACAACTGTACGATTAAAAATTTGTGATTTTGGTAGTGCTAAAAAATTGGAACCAAATCAACCATCTGTTAGTTATATATGTAGTAGATATTATCGAGCTCCAGAATTAATTGTTGGATGTTCATTATATACCACAAAGATTGATATATGGGGATTAGGATGTGTTGTTGCAGAAATGTTTTTAGGTAAACCAATATTTCAAGGTCAATTTCCTGAAACTCAATTGAAAGAAATTGCAAAATTATTAGGACCACCACCAAATACTTTCTTTTTTAAAAGTAATCCACAATATCGAGGTAATATGTACACAACAAAATTATTTACATGTAGTATACAAGACAGATTTGAACAAATTTTTAGTAATTCACCACCAGATGCTATAAATTTATTAATGAAGATTTTAGTTTATGATCCTGAACAAAGAGCAAGTCCAGAAAGTGTATTAATTCATCCATTTTTTAATGAATTAAAATCACCAAATTTTAAAGTATATCCAAGAGGTTCATCACAATCAATTGAATTAGATTTATTTAATTTTTCTGAATTTGAATTAGGATTATTAGGTCCATATAAAGATGAAATAAGGATAAAGTAGATAATAATAATTATAATATATATATTAATTCAACTCTCTTTATAATGCTAAACTATAACTATATTCATCTTCAATATTTTGTGATAACCATAAAACAATACAACTTAACATTGTACAACCATTACATACAATATTAGAAACACCCATTCCTAAAGTTGGAAATTGATAATGTTTCATTAAATATTTTAATATAAATACCATAAAACTACCAGCTAATCCACCAGCTAATAATGAAAAACCTAAAAATAGTATAATTCTAGCTGCCCATGCATGATTTAAACCATTTGAATTAAAAGGATCAGTTGTATTTGAATTATTGATTAAATTTGATTTCTCAATACTATTAACAATCAACATACCAAAACTTGAACATAAAAATGGTATCCAATCAATAAATGTAACATGAACATCCGAAGCATTTATAGTTTTTGAATAAATTGATGAATCAATCAATGACCAAAACCCAATTGCAAACAAAGCACCAGATAAGTAAACCCCAAATGCTCTCAACTTGGCTGATTTGGGTAAATGTAACAGTGCAGCATTAAACCTGAATAGATTTGAACCTTGACTCATGGATAAAGAGAGAACTTAAAGATTTTGTTGATAAGTGAGAAAGTGAGAAAGTGAGTGAGAAAATTTATATATTAAAAATATTGATGATACCATCTCTACTCGCTGTTAATAATAGTTCACCATTGTTATAGATATCTAAACTTAGTATAGCATCTGAACCATTGTTATAATTAAATATAATATTCTTCAGTTGAATATCCCATATTAAAATTCCATCTTTATCTGTACCTGAACATATTAAAGGTTGTTGATTAAAACATGTTATAAATTTAGCTTCACAATTATATTTCTTACTTATATAATCACCATTTAATCCTTGAAAAGTCTTAACTACTTTATTCTCTAAATAATTCCATAATCTTATCATACCATCTAAACTTGAACTTAAAATATATTGACCATTGGGGGAACTTTCAACATTTGATATTGGGAAATTTGTTATATCTGAAGTTGATACAGTTGCAGTTCCATGAGATGTTGAATTGGTTAAAGTTTTTAAACATTGACTTGTTTCTAAATCAAATAATCTCATTAATCCATCATATGCACCACTAATAATTATTGAATCATCAAATGTTAATGATATTGAAGATACTGGATCAGAATGTGCTGCTAAAGTTGTTATAATCCTCCCCAGTGTTATATCCCATATTGTTATTGTTTCATCTGATGATCCACTAATTAATAGATTCCCTTTATTTACAAATTTAATTATTGTTATATGATAAGTATGCTTTTTCAAAATTTTAATACATTTTTTAGATTTAATTGACCATAATCTTATACTTAAATCATTTGAACATGATGCAAGAATATTTGAATTCAATGGTGAGAATTGTATATCATTTATACCCTTTGTATGACCATTTAATTCACAAATTAATTGTTTTGAATTTAAATCATATATTTTAATTTTAATACCTAAACTAATTGCAAATTTAGTACCATCAGGTGATATCCTAATTGAT
The DNA here is from genome assembly GCA_030555925.1 of Insectozyma xiaguanensis. NCBI lineage: Eukaryota > Fungi > Ascomycota > Pichiomycetes > Serinales > Debaryomycetaceae > Insectozyma > Insectozyma xiaguanensis. The sequence continues at coordinate 2,488 of JANIVQ010000068.1, read as the reverse complement.
GTAATTGATCCTTGTTCTTTGATTGTATATCGTAATTTATATAAATCTGAATTTGTTTGATCCAATTGAATCCCCATTGCAATATGTGAATGAAAAAAGATGAAAAATAAAAACAAGAGATTTAAATTATACAAATATCAAGACAATGATTGAAAGAATGCGATAGGCAATGAATGAATAAGAGTATAGAATAAAGTATGATGATTTAAAAGTTAGTATTCACTCATTGGTTGTCACTTCTTTGTATCAAATTTTCTAATCTCGTATACGATTCGTATTACTTGGAGTGAATCTCGCGTGGGAGAAAATATATCAACTCATCTGGTTAAACATGTCCAAAACATGTTTAAAAACTTGCCCAATTTAACCAAATCAAATGAGCAAAGGTACTTGTTAAAACTAGACATATTTGTTCTCAGCTATTGTTGTTTAATATACTGGGTCAACTACTTAGATAGAGCAAATTTAAACAATGCATATGTTTCTGGAATGCAACAAGATTTAAACATGGTTAAAAATCAATTAAATATAATCAATTCATGTTTTTATGTTGGATATTTGATTGCAATGATACCTCATAACTTAATCTTATTGAAAATACGACCTAGATATTGGTTATCATTCTGTGCATTTTCATGGGGGATTTTAACATTATCAATGTATAAAGTTACAAATTATAAACAAATATGTGTCATTCGATTCTTCATTGGTATGTTTGAATCTGTTACATTTGCAGGTACACATTTAATCTTGAGTATATATTATGATGAATATCAATTACCTATACGTACGGCTATTTTCACAAGTTCAGGTTTATTAGGTTCATTATTTTCTGGTATTTTACAAAGTGCAATTTATACAAATATGCATAATGTCAATGGATTAAAAGGATGGCAATGGTTATTTATAATAGATTTCATTATAACTGTCCCAATTGTAATTTATGGATTAATTTTCTTTCCTGATCCACCACAATTTAATAAACCCTTTTATTTCACTATTGAACAACATCAAATTGCATTAGATAAAGCGGAATTGAAAGATGAAGTTGATTTATTCAATTGGTCAATTTTTAAACGAATATTTTATAATTGGCATTGGTATTTAACCTCGTTACTTTGGGTTATGGGTGGTGAAAATGAACTGTTTGCAACTAATGGAATATTTGCATTATGGTTGAAATATTATGATTATACAATTAATCAAAGAAATCATTATCCCATGGGGATATATGCAGTTGGTATAGTTGCAACTTTATTACTGGCGATTTTTTTGCATAAATTTAAAAATAGTCATTGGAAATTAGGTTGTTTCATTGGTATTGCCACGATTATATCTTCAATAGTTCATGTTACAAACTCACATGATTCATCTTCAGTATTTGTTGCTCAATATATTAGTGGAATTAGTTTTGCAGGTCAAACGATTTTTTTCAATTGGGCAAATAATTTATGTAAAAATGATTTACAACAACGGGCAATTATATTGGCTAGTATGAATATGTTTAGTAATGCAGTTAATGCATGGTGGTCAATCTTATTCTTTGGTGCTGATACAGTACCAAAATTTAAAAATGGTTGTTGGGCTTTATTATCAACTAGTATTTCAAGTATTATAATTACATTAATAATTAGACATTTAGATAAATAGATAAATAGACAAATAAATTTTAATTCTGATATTATGTCTCTGTTTTCTACAATTTGCCAGTTTCTTTATAGAATTCAACAATTGTTTATATTGTGAATGTAAATTCGCAAAATGTTGTGAAATTATAACTAAATATTTTGGTAATTTAACGGTTTTTCTTGTATATCTGGTTCTTTCAACGCACATTGCGTTAATAGAAATAATAAATTTTACAGTTTTACTTTAAATCTGGGGTTTTCGTACTTACTTACAGTATCAATAGAAATAATTTGAAAATGAAAAATACTAGTTTCACCTCACCTGTCAAATGAGTGGGTAATAAAACTTATCTAAAAATATCATCCCCTAATCATTACTCTCAAAATTTAACATTATCAAACCCGAATTTGTAAGTAAAAGCCGTTCGTTTGCTATGTATACGTGTATGTCTTTGAAAATCTGTCTAAACTTAGCCCAATCTTGACACGGTAGCTGTTTCTGATTGTTTGTACGGGTTGTTCTATAATTTGAGAGTTTCGATTTACAAGATTAGCTACCTATTTTATTGTTTGGGCTGTAATATAACGGAGAACATACTTATTTTCCCCTGGTTGCAAAAATTTGTTATTCTTTTTTACTTGGTATGTTAATTTTCGCAACTATATAATCACATATACACAATTAAAAAATTCTCTTTTTCATTATCACAATTTAAGTTTAATCATGGTATTTAAAACATTTATTGATAAAGTTAAATCAATCAAATCCAAATTCCATTTATCCTTATCCTCATCAGTTGAAAATATTAATATTACTCAAGCACGAGCTGAAGCAATGGCATGTGCACCGTTTAATTTCT
>JANIVQ010000067.1:0-40123 GCA_030555925.1 Insectozyma xiaguanensis | reverse complement strand
ATACCATAAAATCACTGTTTGGTGTCATTTCGAGCGATGGATTTGAGAAAAAATTATGTGAATTCCAAATGACGGCGAAGCATTGTCAAAATTTTTCGTAAAATTTGGGAAATTTTGTTAGTGAAAAAGTTAAAAACTAGTGGAGAGGCTGTATCTACATACTTAAGGTAGAATACTGGTCTCAGAGTAGCTTGTTGTGTGGTAATCTCTTGGTAAAAGTTGATTTTGTATTTGTGGCAAACAAAGCATATCAAGAAATAAACAACTCGATTCTTCAGTAAAATGGTCCAGAGCAATGATTGAGGATATATTTACATTTTTTAGCTACTGTAATGCTCTCTAATCGGGTTGTAGCGTGGTAATCTCTTGGTAAAGGTTGTTTTTGTTTGTGGCAAACAAGCATAGTGTAATTTTGATGATTTTGATTTATCGACAATAAATATATTTCATTAAAGATAAACTACAAGAAGAATCAATTATACCGAATATGACTACGCTTATCATCATGTTACTCCTGACAATTGGTCATGTAGATTATGTATAAGTACACTCATAATTTGTTTAAATGTCAAAATACAAAACAACGCCTCATACAAATAATACTCACTTCTTACTCATTATTCAAATTAATTTTAAATAAAGTGATTTGTTGTATATTTTGAAAATTGTAGTTGTCAATTTTTGAAGTATTGAATCAACAGTCATTTTTTTCTACACAAAAGTGTTGCGCAATAAGTCCACAGAACGCAAAAAATTGGTGCTTGAGTTTTACCTTTGAAAATAACCTAAATCGACTTTTAACTTCTTTTTTTTGTGATCTAAGAGCGTTATACTTACTGTAAAATGTTACAGATGTCATAAAACGTTGGTTTTGAGATTGTTGGAAAAATTAACTAAGGGTCCAGCCTAAAAGTTCTGAAAAAATTTTGACATAGCTTCGCCGTACATTGAAATTTCACAAGTTTCTTAGTCAACTAATTCAATATTCAAACTTCAAATAAAATAAGTCATTAATGCGGTTTTAGGTAATCAAATCTACATAGGATAAACTACCAGTGAAGCAGCAGACATTGGTTGTTGAATAGGAGGGTTTATTCAAGCTGCAATAAGTTTAATTCAAAATTGAAAGTAAAACAACAAAGTCAACAGTTAGTTTGAGCAAGTAAAGTTATTTGTTGGATTTTATGGATGTTGAAATCTTAGATGATGTAAAAGTGAAGCAGTGAAAAAGATTCAAGTAAACAACAAATGATATAATACCTCCCAAGCTTGAATATCCGTATACTTAAGCTCTGTAATGCTCATAATTGATTTCAGCTTTGGTATTGCAACAGGTGGGCAAATTCAACTTGAGAAAATTTAGATTTGTGAAAAATTGATTTATTTGAATTTTGATTCGGTAGAAATGTTTCAAAAGTGAGTGAATGATTAATATTGAGAATAGAGACAACTTTATGAATACCGCATTGATGATTTATCATGTTTGAAGTTTGAATATTGAATTTGTGACAAAGAACTTGTGATACACAGAAATTCAAAAATTTTGATATGTGAGGTTGATTATTTATTTGCACCCAGATTTATTTACACGTGACCACTCACGTGCTTTTAAAACAATATAGTATAAATTTAATAATTTTGAATTAGAATTTAACAACTAGTATATTTCATTAGAGAGAAACTGCAAGAGTATCAATTGCACAGAATATAAATTTATCATCATTTAACTCCTAATAAATGGTTATCTAAAATTATATATATATAGTAATAATTCTTTTAAATGTCAATATACAAAACAATGCCTCATTTAAATAATACTCAATTTTCACTCATTGATCAAGTTAATTTTAAACCAAGTATTACTGTTATATTATACCTCATGTTTCAAAGTCACAATTTGAAAGAAGAAAGAAATAGTAATCGAATTAAGAGAGAAATTATATTTATTAATTTAAAACTAATCTTATTTATTTCGGTGAAGTAAATGATCCATATAATCCACTGAAGGTATCTTTGCCGCCATCGTAAGATTTACGAAATTGTTCACTAGCCAAGAGATACTCCATTCGTTTTGACCCTGGTAATGCAACATCATCGTTTGAATTAGATGTGAAATTTTCTTGGGCGTCATAAAATATGTCATCACTAACACTAACATTTTCTGAATTTCTTATTTCCTCAATAACACTAACATTTTCTGAATTTCTTATTTCCTCAATAACATTGTCATCTTCTGAATTTCTTTTCAATGATTCAGCATCATTTGAATCTCTTTCTAAATGCCAATTTTGAAAGTAATCAATAACTTTATGATAACCATGACTAACATTTTTCTGGAATTTGGTTAATTTTAAAATTGAAAAATGCATTAGAAATGTTTTATAAAAAATAAATTTAAATTTGACGACAGAAAAAAGTGAAATCATCTTTTATTTTTCCGTATAAACATGTAGTTTGTATAGTTCTTACCTTATACATACAATAAACAGAAAGCTTTCCAACAAATTTAAAAAAATTAAAGTCTAATTTTACTTCTACAAATTAAATTCATTAATAGATGTAATTATAAAAGAATCTCTGTTTAACACAATCAAATTATAATATATTTTCATCTTCTGTTAATATAGGTACAAGGATATATTATAACATTTGATTTTGTTGGTTAAGCTTTAATTTAAACATTTAATAATTGTTTCAAATGTACATGAATTGTTTCTGGACTGATTGGATGTAAGATCCGGTGGCTATCAATATAGAACAAATTGTCTTTCCAATATCAATTTATGTTGGATATAGTGTAACATTGATTTTGTTGGTTAAGTTTCAATTTTAAACAATTAGTAATTGTTTCAAATGTTGATGAATTGTTTTTGAACTGACTGGGTGTAAGATCCGAGGGTATCAATGCAAAACAAATGGTCTTTCCAATATCGATTTATGTAGGATGATTAAATCTAATGAATTAACTCGTAAATCGTCATATAAAATTATATCCAATTCAATTGATCTAATATTTAATAATAAATCTTTGAAATTTACTTTGACAACTATATTAAAAAAATCATATTGATCAAGGAAACACATTCGGTTTGGAAATATACAACGATGCAATTGATGCTAGTTTGACCCCAATTTTATATTATTTAATTGGTTTCCTTGGTTTGAACCAAATGCAACAAATGCCGTATGATCATCTTTGAAATTGGTGATTTGCTCTTATCAATGTGCAAGTTAATTATAATCTCAACATTAAAGCTCAATAAGATTTGTGTCCTATCAGCCTATAAAACAGTGTTCCAATCAAATTTACTTGTTTACTAAAGATTGTTGAAAGTTTATAATCATAAACACAATATATTCACTGTATATATTAACCATCTAAAGCATAACCTAAATCTACACCTTCAAATTTTTTAGCTAAATCAACTAATTTTTGTTTTAATAATTCCAAATTTTTATTTTCAGGTTGAAATCTAGGTAACCAATCAGCAACACCATGTTGTAATATACCTTTTGCTCTTGAACTACCTAATTGTGAATTACCATAAGAACCATGTATCGTAATTCTTTTATTATTTGATGAATATTTAGCTCTATGTAAAATATTATTATTATAAAATATTAAATCACCTGGATTCAAATTAACTTGTAATTCATTTGTTATATATTCTTTTCTTCTTGATTCATCAATTGTTTTATTTCGTTCTTCAATTGTACGAATACGTTTATGAGATCCAGGTATGACAATTAAACAAGAATCATTAGTTAATGCCAAATTAAATTGTGCACCAGAATAAGGATTTGATAATAAATCTTTAATTTCTTCTTCTGGTGTTGAATTTGGTTTAATTGTATCTCTATGCCAATCTAATTCAAAATCAGTTAATGGATTAATTAACATATTTAATAATTCCATAGATATTTGATTTGTATCAATTTGTAAAATATCACTTACAATAGCCAACATTTTATCATCTGAATATAATTGATGAAAAGGTTTTGATTTTTCTTTTAAATCAGGATGTAATAAACTTGATATACCCCAAATATTAGGTGAGAAATTTTTAGGCCATGGTGGGAATTGTTTACCCATTGTTCTAACGTGTGGCCAATTACCTTGTCTTGCAAATTCAATAATAATTTCAGAAGCTTTTAAATAATAATCAATTTCTGATGTTGAAAGGAAATTTCTGATGATTGTAAACCCATTCTTTTCTATATCATCATGATATTTGTGTAAGATAGAGCCAGGCATATCTGATAGTTTATAGCAGCTATAGAATATGGTAAATGAATGTGTATTTAAATATTGAATTGAAATATGGGGTTTTCGTTATCAATTGAAAGAGAGAGAAAAAAATGTAAAACTGTTGCAATTTTAATTTCTCATTGTTACATTTGATTTCTCTTATCTAACAAGACAAAATGTAACTATGAAACAACCCCACATAATTTATAGTTCATGTAAACTTAAACTCGTTCGATAACTTGAAACTATTAAAGATAAGAAACATATTAGATAGTTCTATTGAATTGACCATTGAATCATTGGTATTTCAATGAATCATTGATTTTTCTGTAAAGCTGATAAATCTCAAATACAATGCTTGTTGTTGAATTTGGACTTTCAAATTGTTATCAAATAGACTATCTCATGGTTTGATATAATCTATAGTGTTGGGAGAAGGTTGGTTTGTATGAAATCTTAAATTACACTTTCAACATTCTTGCACCTTGGCATTAGAGGGGCTTCTCAAACAAGATTTATAATAATTGGTGAATTATCAATTGATCTAATGTATATATGTATGTATATATATATTTATGAAGGGGTTAAGCTATTATAATTACAACCAATAATATACATAGTATGACTACCAATATTCCAATACACCAATTACTTGCAGTTTCTTTATTTCTTTCAAGAAAGATATTTATCCTCTTCATTCCCTTTTGTAATTTATTATCAACATTATCTAATTCATAATCTAATTCATCCAACATAAACCCTTGATCTTCTAATTCATTACCCATGATTTGAGCTTGTTGATTTAAATTCATCATTGTTTGATGTATATCATCTAAATGTAAATCTTGTTCTTGTATTAATTCTTGTTGTTGATATTGTGTCATTTCATTGTTATCCTGGAATGGATTTTCATCTTGACTTATTCGATTTGACATTGTTGTAACTGGTTTAAATTTTTTATTCTCCCATGATGATTTCAATTCATCAATCTTATTATTTAAATCTTTTAAAATCTCTCGACGATGATTTAATTCATTTAATGATATATTAAATTTTTCAGGTTGTGATTCACTTATAATTAATGCTTGTTTTAAATCTTGATAAATTTCTTGTAATTCTTGATAATTGTTGTCAAAATCTTGATTCAATTCAATACTAGGTTGTTGACCTGGTATTCGTTGATTTATTATATCTTGTAATGATGAGATTGCATTATAAGCATCTTCTTTAACTTCGTTGAATGGATCCATGATAGTCAAGAAGAGAGAGGAAAAAAAAATTAAACGAAAGAGATTGATATTGAAAATGGATATACTGAATATAGTTGATGAAGAACCAATTCAAAATGGTAATGAACCTAAGATAGAAGTTGCTACTGATGAGATACAGATTGATGAACATTTACCACTGAGTCTAGAGCAGCAGCAACAACAACCACAACCACAACCACAAGTAAAGAAAGAAGAACAAGAAGAAGAAGAAAAACAGAAGTCATTGAATAAACTGAATGAACCACCAATGCATGAAGTAGTAGGTGGATCATCAGTTAGAAGATATTTGAATCAACATTTAACTTTTGAATTATTAAATGGTTTAAAAGAAGTTTCAAAATTAAAACCAAATGATCCATTAAAATATTTAGGTGAATATTTAATTTCAAAATCAAATCAATTAAACAATCAATTGAATTGAATTGAATTGAATTGAATTGTATACGATACATACAAATGATATATGAAGTAACTTATACTCTTCGTCCTCTTCTTCTCCTTGAATGGCAGCAAATGATGTTAATTAACAGAGAGAAGGAAGGGGAAAAAAATATATATATATAAACTTTCTAAATAATTAATGAAGCAATGTCAACCAATAAATTAGATTCTCAATCTTTAAGACCTTATTATGATCATCAATCATTTGATGCTGGTTATTCAGTCATATATAAGAAAGGTGTTGGATTAATTGATACTAAAACTAATCAACCAATAACTCCAAATTTATCAAGTAATTTAATTGATAAAACAATTAATGAGAATTTATCAGATTCATCATCATCAGGAATGATACGAAGAACTTTCAATAGAGGAGGTCCAATTGGTATTCAATCAACAACAACATCCAGTAACGATAAGAATTTCTTATATGATTTAGAATTTAATGAATATTTTGATTATAATAATTTAATTGAAATTTTTAAAAATTTAATTTGGAATTTTTTTAAAAGTTATATTAAAGTATTGGTATCACAACCTTTAGAAATTGTAAGATTAGTATTACAAGTTGGGAAATTTAATTTTGAAAAGAAAGAAAATTTATCAAGATCAAAAAGATTATTAGAATCAGAAAATGTAACAGAAAATGAAATTGATGATGATGAAGATGAAGATGATGATGATGAACCGATTAATTATTTTGAAAATCAAAATGATCAACTTGTTTGGGATAATAGTTATTCTAAAAAGAAACAACAACCATTAATTAAAAAATCATCAAGAATTTATAAAATTCAACCGAAATCATTACATACTGCTGATATTTTAACATCTATAATTAATAAAGATGGTCCTTTAGCTTTATTTAGAGGAATTAATGCATCATTTATTTATCAAACATTATCACATACAATTGAAGCATGGATTACTGGATTTATATCACCATTTTTAGGTATACCTGATCCATTCTTTTTAGATTTGACTCATTCAAATGATCCATTCAAATCTTTATGTTTATCAGTATCAGCTTGTATATTAACTGGTGTAATATTAATGCCATTAGATTTGATAAGAATTAAATTTATGATTACCCAATTTACAAGTGGATTTGAAAATAATAATGAAGAAGAAGAGGACACAGATTCAGAAGAAATTATGAAACAAGAACTTATCAAAAGTACAAGATCAGTACGTGAATCAATCAAGAATTATCCATTAAATTATTTAAATCCTTCAATCCCCATATTATTTCTTACAACATTATATCAATTTTCTTCATCAATTTTTAGAAAAATGTGTCCATATTTATTATTTATAAAATTTAATATTGATTCATATTCTTCACCGAATATTTATACATTTGTTAATTTAATATCATTAATATTTGAATTTTTCATTAAATTACCAGTTGAAAATTTACTTCGAAAAGAACAAATTAAATTTTTAATAACTAATAAGAGACAAGATGATAAAAAAGTTATAACAATTGATAATCCAGATGAAAATTTAATTATTGACTTTAATAATTTACAAAATGATGAAAAATTATCAATATGGGAAAAAGTTAAAAGTTTAGGATTATTTAATGGTTGGAGAGTTGGTGTATTAAATGTTATTGGATTTTGGGGTTATAATATTATTAAAAGTAATGGATATGAATTAAATCAAGAAAGATTATAATAGTAATGTTAGTTAATGTATATATCAATATTTAAATTTTCTGATGTAAGATGTTGCAAATTCAACGCCACAGTTTTTTTGATAGTTTCGGGTAGGAAGAGTTAAGATAAATTCCACAGTTGAAATTGATTTAAATTGATACTGAAATGTCTTGATCTTTAAAATTTAACAATGACACAAGTTAAGAAAGATTCCAAAAAGTATTTAATTCTAAATGCATTTGATATGGGATGTAGTGGATTACAATCACCAGGATTATGGAAACATCCAAAAGATCAATCAAGAAATTATAATAAATTAGATTATTGGATTAATTTATCAAAATTATTAGAACGTGGTAAATTTAATGCTTTCTTTCTTGCTGATGTTTTAGGTCCATATGATGTTTATAATGGACCTGGAAATTTTAAAGCTGCAGCTAAAAGTGGTGCACAATTCCCAGTTAATGAACCATCAGCTATAATTCTGGCAATTGCAGCAGTTACAACGAATCTTAGTTTTGGTATAACTTTTTCAACAATAAGTGAAGCACCATATCATTTTGCAAGAAGATTAGCTACTTTGGATCATTTAACTCAAGGTAGAATAGGTTGGAATGTTGTTAGTTCATACCTTGATAGTGCAGCTAAAAATTTATTAAATGGTGAAAAATTACCTCCTCATGAAGAAAGATATAATAAAGCACAAGAATTTATTGATGTAATATATAAATTATTTTTATCATCATGGGCTGATGATGCTGTTGAATTGGAAAATGGTATATTTTCAAATCCAGATAAAATTAGAGAAATTAATCATGTAGGGAAATATTATAATGTACCAGGTCCAAATATTACTGAACCAACTCCACAAAGATTACCTGTAATTATTCAAGCTGGAACTTCAAGCAAAGGTAAAGAATTTGCAGCTCAAAATGCTGAAGTTGTATTTATAACAACATTTTCACCTGAAATTTTAGGTAAACAAATTAAAGAAATTAAAACATTAGCATTTGAAAAATATAATAGACCTGAAGGTAGTATAAAATTTTTACAATTAATAACTCCAATAATTGGTGAAACTCATGAAGAAGCTAAAGCTAAATATGAAGAATATCAACTGTATGGAGATTTAGAAGGTGCACAAGCTTTATTTAGTGGATGGACAGGTATTGATATTGGGAAATATAAAAATGATGAAGATATTCAAGAATCAGGTACAAATGCAGTTAAATCATTTTTAAAATTATGGAATAAAGATGATTCAATTGGTCAAAAAAAGACAAGAGAATCAATTGCAAAACAAATTACAATTGGTGGGTTAGGTCCTGTATTTTATGGTACTTCAATTGAAGTTGCTGATGAAATTGAAAGATGGGTTGATATATCAGGTGTAGATGGATTTAATATAACTTATGCTATAAGTCCAGGTACATTTGAAGATGTTGTTGAATATTTAATACCTGAATTACAAAATAGAAATTTAGTATGGAAAGATTATCCAAAATTAGATCATCAATTAACATTTAGAGAACAATTATTTGGTAGTGATCGTAAAGAACCAAATTATTTATTAGAATCTCATCCAGCTTATGAATTAAGATGGAAAGCTGGTGAATCAAAGGAAGAATTTGAAAAAAGAATTGAAAAATCAAATAAAAAGAGAAAATTAGAATCTTAAAAGTGGGATACATAGCGTGGATGTAGTTGTAAATAAATATTGAAAATATGAATTAATAAAATGTTTAATGTAAGTTTGTTCAACTGCTAGTAAAATAGCGACCCATTAATTATGGACCACCCTATAATGAGATGGTTCGTAATAGGGCGTGCGACCCCACGACCAACTGGATTGGAGTACCGCCCAAGTTGGGGCAACCCCACCACTGCTAGAAATATAGCTACTACACAATATTGATCAAATATATATGAATTTAAGAGATAATCAGGGTATTAATATAATCAACTAATAATCTTATAGAGATAATTAATGGATAATCAACATATATAAATTGTTGCTGCTTGCGCATAAGGTTAAAAAATAAAAATAAAAATAAAAAAAAAATAAAATTACGTTCCTTCCATCGTGAATTTTAATAAATTTACGTTAAGCGATGAATTATATGAAATAAATAAATAAATAAATAAAACATTGTACAAACAAACAAAGGGAGGAATATTAAAGAGTTAAAGAATACAAAGAATTGAAAAGGGAAGGGAGAAGAGAAAAGAAGAAGGATCTTAGTAACAATACAAACAGAAAAGGCTAGATGTAGAATTAAACAATCAAACAAAGAAGAAGAAGAGTCTATTTTGTAAATCTAGTGCTCAGAAGGGTATTAATATTATTATTAACATTGTTAACGTTGAATCTCCCAAAATTAAACCCTGAATTCAAACTTTGACAAAAAAAAAAAAAAAATTCAACTGAAATTTTCATATTTTTTTTAAGACGTGATTTTTTATTATTTGTTGGCTTAACAACAACAACAACCAATGTTTGCAATGTGAACTTACTCAGATACATACTAAGTCTCCTCTCCTTTTCTCAATTAAGTTTTAAATCATGGCTAAGTATAAAATTGGTTGAATCTCAATTTGAGTTATCTTAATTTTCTTTGTTTGTTTGTTTATGTCTTATATACTTTTATGATTAAGCTTTTCTCTCAGAGACAAAGAAAACTAACTAATTTACGCTTGGTTCATAGTTATTATACGATGTAAAACATTCATGAGCCATCCAATTTCTAAATCTGGTAACAAAGCAGCGTTAAGAGATATCTTAATTTTATAATTTACGATTTTGTATTTTTTTTTTTTTTTTTCTCAGGTCTAGATCTCAAATTTTTTTCCCACTCTAATTTGCTTAATTGGTAGCTTTGAAGATTTTTCATATTCAATGAAGTTTCAATTCTTTTTGTTGTTGTAGTTAGTACTGTATATGGTTAAACATCATCAGCTTGTTGATTCAATTTAGTTCTGGTTATCTTGTAATTATAAAATTGAGTTGTGATTATGGGCAGATTTGAGATTTTGAGATTTTGAGATTTTGAGATCTCGAATCGAAATTTTTATTTTTTTTTTTTTTTATTTTGCATCTATTTTTATTTTTTTTTTTTTTCGCACACAAAGGAAAAAATAAAATATTTATTTTATAACAACCAACCACCAAATCATACTTTAATTAACTTTTCAATTTGACTAAGCTTTAACACCAACTTGTGTAATTTGGTGTTTGTTGTTGTTAGTGGATTGTTTGATTGGGATTGAGCTATTTTTGTACCCTTTTTTTCACGTTGATTTTGAGTATTTTTAAATTATATTAAGATTTTTTTATAATTTAAAAATAAAATAAAAAAAAAAAAAAGATTTACCATTTTTACTTTTAATTATATTAAGCTTTTATTTTCAACCTTAGCATGTAATATATATACTCATATATATACTCATACGGATACACATACAGATATTCATTCAGATATTCATACATATTCAAGATCAGTTGATTCAATTAATCAAATCTTGTTATACTATTCCCACACACACCCAAATGAATACAAAATCATATATCATGTTGATCAATAAACATTATCGAAAGTTGATCATTACATTCATAACCTTATCTTCATTATATTTGATCTATATTACATTTATATCATCATCATCAATTTCCAATTCAAATTCAAATTCAAAATTATCATCATCTCATATACCAAATATTAATCTACTAAAACAACAAATTAAATTACAATCTAAATTCACTGATGATACAATTATAAGTGATATTTCTATTATTAAATGTAATAAATTCAAATCATGTAATATACCAAAGGGATATATTCAATTACAACCACATTTAGATTATTATCATCATTCTAAATTATCATATTTTATTTATAAATCATATATAATTGTTAAATTACAATCAATTCAAGAAACTACAAAAATAATTGTTGATATTTCAAAAACTCAAATTGATAATGATTATGAAATGATTAGTTTAAATGATATACCACAATTTTATAAAAAATCAATAATTACAAATATTCAATCACCAATTAGTAATGATTTACCTATACTACGATCAATTGATATTTTATTTGGTAATAATGATTTAATTGATTCAAGATTGAATTATAAAACTTTACATTTAAGTGATGAAGAAAATATTCATCCAATTTTAACATTTAATTTCATGAGTAATGATCAAATTAAACAATATAAAACAATGATGATTGAAAATGATATAATAAAAGAACAACAACAAATTATAATCAACAAAGGTTTAAATTTTAAAATCTTACAAGTTTCAGATTTACATTTTGGTCAAGATTTAGGAATTTGTAATGAATTTGATCATTGTTCATCTGATTTACGTACAATTAAATTTATTGAAAATTCAATTACAATTGAAAATCCAGATTTAATAATATTAAATGGTGATTTATTTGATCTTTCAAGAGTATTTGATTTTAAATCAATCTTGATAAAAATTTTACAACCAATTTTAATTAAAAATATTAAATTTATCATAACATTTGGTGATGAATTTTTAAATTTACCAAAAAATTATCAAATTCAAAATTATAAAAAGACAATAATTGAATTTTTATCAACTTTACCAAATTGTTTAAATCATATATCAACAGAAGATAAATTACATGGAATTTCAAATTATAATTATAAAATTAAATTCAAAGAAAATGATCAATTTTCATCATTAATTTCAATATTAGATTCTGAAAATCAATATATTGATAATTCACAAATTAATAATTTATATAGATTAAATCATGAAAAATTTAATTTTAAATTATTATTTTTTCATAATCCAATACCACAATTTAGACCAATTGGGAAATTTAAATTAATTGGTTCATATAATGAAAAGCATGATTTAAATTCAAAGATAAATCCTAAATTTCATGATGATATAATAAATTGTAATTATAATGTTTTAAGTGTTGGTCATGAACATGAAAATGATGCATGTTTATTACTGGAATCATCAACAACAACAACAACAACAAGTACTAAATCGATTTGGTTATGTTATAATAGTATAACTGGTGATTCAGGTAAAACATTAATTCAACAAGATTATATACGTAAATTAAGAATATTTGAAATTGATTTTAATTCAAAGAGATTATTAAGTTGGAAAAGAAATGAAAATGATAATCAAGTTTTACATTATCAATTAATTAATCAACTTGATTAATGAAACCTTATGGAAGATATTTAATATATATGAGATTATGTAATCACCAAAATCTAGTTATTTTTTTTTCTCTCTCTAATTTCAATCTCATCTCAAACTTTTATATATTACTAAATACAATTGGATTATAATGGGTAAGGCGAAAAAGACTAGAAAGTTTGCTGCGGTTAAACGTACACTTAACTTGAAGAAAGATCCAAGGGTTAACAACAGTCATAATCAACAGAAACCTAAAAATGATGAAGATCCAGAATTGACAAAATCAATACCACAAATTTCATCAGCATTATTTTTTAAATATAATGAATCTATTAAACCTCCATATCAAGTTTTAATAGATACAAATTTCATTAATTTTTCAATTCAAAAGAAAGTTGATATAATTAGAGGATTAATGGATTGTTTAATGGCAAAATGTATACCTATTATAACTGATTGTGTAATGGCTGAATTAGAAAAATTAGGATCTAAGTATAGAATAGCCTTGAGGTTAGCTAAAGATCCAAGAATTCAAAGATTAAAATGTTCTCATAAGGGTATATATGCTGATGATTGTTTAGTTAATCGTGTATTACAACATAAATGTTATATAGTAGCTACAAATGATGCAGATTTGAAAAGAAGAATTAGAAAGATTCCAGGTATACCATTAATGAGTGTTGGTGGTCATGGATATGTTATAGAACGATTACCTGATGTTTTTTAAAGAAAAATACCAAATTTTTTTCTGTTGTTTTTGCAACTAGAATGGTTAATAACAAAGATGTTAATCTTGTTGATATCATGTATAATTTATTGTTGGGGTTGGAACCAATTGAATTCCCAACATATTCAATCAATTTATCTATGAAATTGAATTTTAAAATTGAATTTTTTAAATTATTAAATATTTATCATACATTAATACAATTAATTCAAGAGAAAAATATTGATATTGATTTAATTAAATTCAAACTTGAAGAAATCATGATTGATTTGAACAGTAATGAATCAAGTAATGATGATGATGATGATACAAATGAAATTATAAGTAAATTACAAAATATGTTTAATCCAAAAGAAGAATTTGATTCAACTATCGATTCATCCTCTGATATAACTTAATAATATAATGATTACCTGTGATTTCTTGTAAGCCACACTCTTCTTTTTGTACCTTGCTGTCTAGACTCAGTGTCTAAGTTTGGTGATGGTTTAAAAATAGTGGTTCCACGTGAACCGCATGATTCTCAACCGCTTTACAACCGACATAGTCAATATTCTATAATAAATATAAAAAAAATATATTAAAATTATACTCTATATAATTGGAAACAAAAAACTGATTATTAAAATGATGAAATGATGAAAAGTTGGTGATAAATTCAATCTTACTACTTTTTTAAAAAAAATAACAAAATATATATATAATAAATATATAAACCCAAAATTAAAAATTAAAAAAGTGAATGAATTAAGTTGTTGTTGTGTGCTATGATAAGCTTTTATTATTTATACCTTTAAACAATCAAAAATACTTTGATGATCTATTTTCTTTTTCTTTATAATACAAAAAAATACAAAAAATGATATTTGTAGTTGTTGATGAAGAACTTAGTATAATAAAGCAACACCAGCAGCAACTAAAGCAGCAGCACCGTAAACGTTAGCGTTGGCAACGGCACCAGCATTACCTGATTTACCACCTGATGAGTTTGAACCAGCAGCACCACCGGTTGAGTTTTTACCACCAGCAGCACCACCAGTGGAGTTTTTACCACCAGCAGCAGCACCAGTTGAGTTTGAAACACCACCAGCACCGGCAGTTGTGTTATGGAATTTAGCGTTGATTGAGGCAACTAAAGCAAATGAAGCTAAAACTTTGGTGAATTGCATTTTCTGTATATATATGTAGTTGATTTAAAAGATCTAAAGTTTGATAAAGAAAGGAAAGAAGAAAAGGAAAAATCTTTGAAATAAAGAGGCGAATGTTGAGCCCTTTTATATTATAATAAATTTTTTGAAATAGACTGCAAAAAAAAAAAAAATAGAAAAAAAAAAAAGAAGCAGAAAATAAAAAAAAAAAAATAAAATAAAAAAAAAAAAAAAAAGAACGCAGAATGTGAAATATGAAATTTAGTAAAAATATCGTGTTTAATCAATATAACTATAACTAACTAACTTTAACTAATAATTATAAAGTTAATAGTAATATTATGGTAGTGTAGATACGCACAATTTACAAATATATCTCTAAAATTAAAAAAGAAATTTAAGGGCAAATCAAATAAAATAATTTTTGAAGGCTTAGACACACAAAACCAATTATATTTTTACACCCCCTCCTCCATATGTGTCTATATATAAAATATTTCAATTTATCACGTGTGTTGCGTGTATAATAATTATACGTGCATACCAGTTTGTGAATTAATAAAAGTTATTCCTAATTGAGTTAAATTTGATGTCAAATAAGCAATTTAAATTTATAACATACTCTTTTCTTTAAAGTGTAACTAACTCAATATGCAGTATGATACTCTCAAATTCTTTTTATGGGGGAGTATTCGAAGATTGAAAGATTTATGGTGGGTGGTTTAGTTGGTGGTGGAGGTACCTGGTGGAAGTGCTGTTTTTGTTATGGTATTATGAGTAATACTAATTGTGAAGAGTCAGAAATTAAAAACTTCAAGGCGACCATTAATTTTAATGTGTTAACTTAATATTAGCTATGAATCAATTTCTACAGTCAAATTTAATAATCATAGAATGACTTGTGTTCTACGTAACTATACATGGCTCTCATTCTTTATTGAGACTCTGTAAATGTGATTATATATGTACATTTACATTTTGAATTCAAACATTTTTTTGAAATTTGCAACCTTTAACCATTGCGTAGTCTCGGATTAATTTAATTTTTCCTTTTGTGCTAATTTAAAAATATTGCACGACCTTGGTTAAAAAAAATTTTCTTTTTTTGCAGTCGGTTCCGTAATTGAATTAATAGGAGATGTAAGAAAGATTGAAAGATAATAATAATTTCAAGATTAAAATATCAAGAAAATATAAGGATATTCGGATCAATAATCTAAGATTTCTTTCCCCTTGATATTTTATAAAGATGAATAATTACTTTACTAAAACTCTTAAACAATAACTACCATATATATTTAACTTTGCAGTTTTTATTTAAACCTGTAAATAATTTAAATTTAGAAAGGAAGTTAAAATAGCAAATTTAATTATTTAATCAATTGTACATATAAATATTTATAGCATACGTTCTGTTTATTCTATAAGACAGATACACACTACCAGTTACCACTACCCCCGATCCAATTCCATAGAACACACTACCCCTAAATCACTAGATGATATATACACTACTAAATATTGTTGCAACAACAACTACTGCCTCTTACTGTTGTTGGATTTATGTTGTTACATTTTCATTAAAATTTATTTAACCTTTTCTTGTCTCTCTTGTTTCTTTTTTGAATATTTATTCATCTGTTTTTTTTCGTGTTTGTGTCATCTGTCTTGTCTGAGTGAAGAAGTTTTAATTGAGCGTTTAATTAAACAGAGTTAACTTGCTTTTCTTATTGTAATCTTATATTGATTCATATAATATGGCTCCACACTTTTTTCGTATTTGAACTTCTGTTTTGTGGGTTCTCCAATTTTATTACACTAATTTATATTTAAATGGTCTTTGGAACTGAATATCAATAACTCACCCATCCACCCCTCTATTTACTTTCTACCTTCTGTTAGTCAAAACACGCTTATTATTGAAGATCTTTTTCCGTTTTATTACAATTTCTAGTCAGATTCAAATTTTAATATGTTTTGTTTTTTCTGTATTGCTCATCGTAATCAATTTTTGCTTTTTGTTTACAATTTGATTCTAAAAGCTAATAAACATTGAAAAGTAGACACAACTTATGGATGATTCGGATCATATTTCATTTGATTAATAATTCAAATTACTATTCCAAAATCATTCTACAATTAGGAAAAGAAGTTTTCAAAAACACAGCCATATAAACTGTGAGATTCATATACAACAATACAATAATGTCTTAAGATTGGATACTAACTAAATCGAGCTTAAAACTATCTACTTTTAAAACTTACTCATGAATTGAATTTACCCAAATTCGGTTCGATTGTAGTTAGATGAATGGGGGTGTAGAATATAAATGCGTTTTTTTATACTTTTATTCCCGGGGCACGACAGGAGTTACAATACCACCACCACCACCACTATTTTTTTTTTTTTTTCTTTCAAGGCGGGAACAAATTAAAAAAAAAACAGCGCCTACTTTTGAGACCTAATTGTCACACGGTCTATTGTTCTATATTGACAGACACTGTGATGATGATACTTTCAAGTTTATTTCAAAGCCTAATTGTTGGAATTCAAATCGTAATTATCAAATGTTTATTTTTAGAAATATCGGGTATAACGTTTTTTTAACATAACTATCTAATCTTTGATTTTCATCTCTTGAAATCGTTAAATTCTTGAATTCTTGAAACACAATCATCTCACTAGTTTTCTGATTTCTTGACTCATTCTTCTATCCCTTAAAAAAGAACAATAACTTACAAGATTAGTTTGAACTAAATGTTTCTAGTTAAATGTATTTTTTTTTTTTTAAGTCGAGGCACGCAATGAAAGAATTTGACAAGTAAATAATAAATCAATTGTTAAAATCGTAAATCTATATACATTTCAATCTAGCCATGGGTTTTCCCCCTTATTAGCCGTTCAACACGAGATTTAAAAACTAGGTTTAAAAATAGATTAGTTAGACGCGTCTCAAACCATTTCACGTCTGTTTAATCTTGTTGTTGCAAATGTATCATTTCTTTTCTATAATCATTTGAAATTATAATATTGAAATCTTTTTTGCAACTTAATCAAAAGAATTAAACAAACAATAGATGATAAATCTTGATCTGTTTTGCTTAAACTGTTACTTCTTTCGCTTGGTGATATTTATAAACATTTAACTACTTGTTCATATCAAGAAATAGTAGCTGATATTATAGCCAAAGAATTATATTAATATTCTTCTTAATTGGTGTATTGATTGGAAATTTTCAACCAAATTTTCAAAAATTTATTCTCCTATTGTTGGTAAGATGATGTAAAAGTAAGAAATAAACTTTAAATACTATTCAATTTGAAATATTCACCATATTAAACTTGCAATGAATTGTCATATATCGTTACATGTTAATTTTAACTTGATTCTTTGACATTTAAAATGGTGATAACGAAATGTTGATATAGATCTTGTAAAAATCAAAATGCAAAACAATGACTCATACAAATAATACTCACTTTTTATCAATGATTTATACTCAATTTTAATAACAATGATTGCTTTAAATTTTAAAAATTGTAGACGTCAATTTTTGAATTTTTAATATCAACAGATATTTTTTGTCTACACAAAACTGATGCGCAAAAAGACTCCAAAGCGCAAAAAATTGATGTTAGTTTTTTCACTTTCAAACCAACCTAAACCAACTTCTACCTTCTTTTTTTGTAATCTAAGAGTGTTATACTTATACAAAAACGTCACAATTGTCTTAAAACGTTGGTTTTGAGAGTGTAGGAAAAATTAACTAAGGGTCCAGCTTAAAATTTTTGAAAAAAATTTGACATAGCTTCGCCGTACATTGAAATTTCACAAAATTCTTAGTCAACTAATTCAATATTCAAACTTCAATTAAAATAAGTCATTAATGCGGTTTTAGGTGGTCAAATCTACATAGGATTAATCACAGATGAAGCAGCAGTCATTGATGGTTGAATATAAGTGTTTATCCAAGCTGCAACAAGTTTAACTCAAAATTGAAAGTGAAACGATAAAGTCAACAAATAATTTGAGTAGCTGAAGTCATTTGTTGAATATAATTGATGTTGATTTGTTGAATGAAGTAAAAGTGAAACTCAAAACCAAGTGAAAAATAATCATGTAAACAACAAATAAAATGATACATTCCAATCTTAGATGTTAATATAATAGACCCTATAATGCTCAGGATTAATTTCAGCTCCATCATTGCAACTGGTATGCAATTTAAACTTGAGAATATTTAGATATGTGAAAATTCGATTTATTTAAACTTTGATTCGTCAGAAATGTTTCAAAAGCGAGTGAATGAATGATATTAAGAGTGAAAACAACCTCATGATTACCGCATTGATGATTTATCTTGTTTGAAGTTTGAATATTGGATTTGTGATAAAGAACTTGTGATATACAGAAATGCAAAATTTTTGATATGTGAGGTTGTTTATTTATTTGCACCCAACTTTTTTTACCGAAATTTAATATAAATTAATTACATATAATTACATCTTTTAGCTACTGTAATGCTCTCTAATCGGGTTGTTGCGCGGTAATCTCTTGGTAAAGGTTGATTTTGTATTTGTGGCAAACAAGCATATCAAGCATATCAAGAAATAAGTAAAATAATCCAAAGCAATAATTGAGGATATATTTACGTTCTTTAGCTACTATAATGCTCTCTAATCGGGTTGTTGCGTGGTAATCTCTTGGTAAAGATTGTATTTGTGTCTGTGGAGCATGTCAAAAAAACGAGAGTGGCTTACATAATCAGCCATAGTTAAGAAATTAGGTGCAAAAAAATTTATACCAAAAAAATTTATATCAAAAAAAATTATTTGTGCAACACATGTTCTTCTTCACAATCCATCTTCAAGGACCGAAATAGATAGAGAGACATTGGCTGAAGCACTCAAAAGCAGGGCCAGTCACAGTGTGGTATCACCTGATGCATTGGGTCACATAAATAGAACTCAGAAAAGAAGGCATCAAAAATAGAAAGAAAGATACCGGTATAGCACTCAGAAGCAGGCTAAATACCATAAAATCACTGTTTGGTGTCATTTCGAGCGATGGATTTGTGAAAAAATTATGTGAATTCCAAATGACGGCGAAGCATTGTCAAAATTTATCGTAAAATTTGGGAAATTTTGTTAGTGAAAAAGTTAAAAACTAGTGGAGAGGCTGTATCTACATACTTTAGGTAGAATACTGATCTCAGAGTAGCTTGTTGCGTAGTAATCTCTTGGTAAAGGTTGTTTTTGTATTTGCGGCAAACAAGCATATCAAGAAATAAACAACTCGATTCTTCAGTAAAATCGTCCAGAGCAATGTTTGAAGATATAGTTACATTTTTTAGCTATTGTAATACTCTCTAATGGGGTTGTTGCGTGGTAATCTCTTGTTAAAGGTTGTTTTTGTATTTGTGGCAAACAAGCATAGTATAATTCTGATGATTCTGAGTTATCAACAACTAGTATGTTTCATTAAAGATAAACTAGATAAAAGATCAATTCTACCGGATATAACTACACTTATCACTATATAACTCCTGACAAATGGTCATATATTTCAAATATAAGACTTATAATTCTTTTAGATGTCAAAATACAAAATAATGCCTCATACAAATAATACTTACTTTTCACTCATTATTCAGGCTAATTTTAAATAAAGTAAATTGTTGTAGATTTTAAAAATTGTAGTTGTCAATTTTTGAAATTTAAAATCCACAAACAAGTTTTTTTACACAAAAGTATTGCGCAATAAGACCACAGAACGCAAAATATTGGTTTTTGAGTTTTGGCCTTTAAATCAACCTCAATCGACTTCTAACTTCTTTTTTTGTAATCTAAAAGTGCTATAATTACTGTAGAATGTCACAAATGCTTTAAAACGTTGGTTTTAAAAGTGTTGGAAAAATTAACTAAGGGTCCAGCTTAAAAGTTCTGAAAAAATTTTGACATAGCTTCGCCGTACATTGAATTTTCACAAGTTTCTTAGTCAACTAATTCAATATTCAAACTTCAAATAAAATAAGTCATTAATGCGGTTTTAGGTGGTCAAATTTGCATAGGATAAACTTCAAGCGAAGCAGCAGACATTGGTGGTTGAAAATGAGGGTTTATCCAAGCTGCAACAAGTTTAACTCAAAATTGAAAGTAAACCAATAAATTCAATTGTTAATTTGAGCAGCTTAAGTCATTTGTTGGATATTATTGATGTAGAAATGTTCAATGATGAAAATTAAAATTTAAAACCAAGTGAAAAAAAATCATGTGATCAGCAAATGAAATGATACATCCCAAGCTTAAATGTTAATATAATTAGACTCCATAATGCTCATAATTGAATTTAGTTTTAATATTGTAACTGGTAGGCAAATGTAACTTGAGAAATTTTAGATTTGTGAAAAATTGGTTTATTTAAATTTTGATTCGTCAGAAATGTTTCAAAAGCGAGTGAATGATTGATATTAAGAGTGAGAACAACCTTATGATTACCGCATTGATGATTTATCTTGTTTGAAGTTTGAATATTGAATTTGTGATAAAGAACTTGTGATACACAGAAATGCAAAATTTTTGATATGTGAGTTTGTTTATTTATTTGCACCCATTTTTATTTGCACGTGACTACGCACGTGCTCACTTATAGTTAAATTTAATGATTTTGATTTAGAATCGATCAGCAACTAGTATATTTCAATAAAGACAAACTAAATAAAAGATCAATTATACCGGATATAACTACACCCATCACCATGTAACTCCTGACAATTGGTCATGTAAATTATGTATAAACACACTCATAATTCGTTTAAATGTCAAAATACAAAATAATGCCTCATACAAATAGTACTCACTTTTTACTCATTATTTAAGTTGACCCTAAATAAAGTAATTTGCTGTATATTTTAAAAATTGTAGTTGTCAATTTTTGAAATTTAAAATCCACAAACAAATTTTTTTACACAAAAGTGATGCGCAATATGAAGACCCAAAACGCAAAAAGTTGATGCTTGAGTTTGGGCCTTTAAACCGACTTAAATCGACTTCAAACTTCTTTTTTTGTAATCTAAGAATGTTATATTCATTGAAAAACGTCCCAGATGTCTTAAAATGTTGGTTTTGAGAGTGTTGGAAAAATTAACTAAGGGTCCAGCTTGAAATTTTTGGAAAATTTTGACATAGCTTCGCCGTACATTGAAATTTCACAAAATTCTTAGTCAACTAATTCAATATTCAAACTTCAAATAAAACAAGTCATCAATGCGGTTTTAGGTGGTCAAATCTACATAGGATGAGCTACAGATGAAGCAGCAGACATTTGTGGTTAAATATAAAGGTGTATTCGAGCTGCAACGAGTTTGATTCAAAATTGAAAATAAATAATGGAGTCATTAGCTGATCTGAAAAGTAGGTGAAGTTATCTGTTGGAGATCACGAATGTTGAAATCTTAGATGATGTAAAAGTGAAACGTAAAATGAAATGTAAAAGAATTGAGTAAACAACAAATGATATAATACCTCCCAAACTTGAATTTCAGTATATTTAGACTCTATAATGCTCATTATCCAGTTCAGCTTCATTATTGCAACTTTGGTATGATGATGTAACTTGAGGAAATCTAGATTTGTGAAAATTTGGTTAATTCAAATTTTGATTAGTCAGAAATGATTTAAAAATGAGTGAATGATTAATATTAAAAATAGAGACAGCTTTATAAATACCGCATTAATGATTTATCTTGTTTGAAGTTTGAATATTGAATTTGTGACAAAGAACTTGTGGTACACAGAAATTCAAAAATTTTGATATGACCGACTGATAATTTATTTGCACCTAAATTTTTTGCACGTGAAAAGTCACGTGCTTGAAAAACAATATAGTATAAATTCAATAAACTTTTATTCAGAATTTATCAACAATTAGTATAATCACACCATAATGATTCATAAATATAAATTTTACAACTATAAACTAGTAATAAATCTACATATATTAGATATCAAATGATGTTGATGATTGTAAAATCAACTAGCATGAAAATTCAATACAGACAAACTACAAGAAATTTTGAACTGATTATACCAAATTTAAAAACACTCATTACCATGTAAATAACTGAAGAATTGAATATTTTATATTGATTTGAATGAAACTAAGTAGTTCATCCAACTGTTACTCAAATTTGCAAGAATACTTACAAACTGATTTGAAAGTATGAAATCATGAAATTAATAAAGTCAACGGGAAGCATCCAATAATTATTTAACATTAATCAAATGTTCAACAAGTTAGCTTAAATATTTTAATTAGCCTGATTAGTTCTAGTCAAAGAATACGTTGAAACAGTTTCAATTTCAATTTATTGTTTCAAAAACTATGACCTCATCATTTTCCTTTTTTTTTTTGCAACCATAATCAACAGCATATCAAAAAGTGTCCCTGAATTCGATCAAGATGAAAAATTAAAATTAACGTAAAAAAAATTATTCAAAATTGGTTGTTATTGAAAATAAACTAGATGTCATTTAGTTTCAAAAAAGGTCGAGATCAAAAACATGTTAAAACTTATAGAAATAATTTAACACCAATCAATTCAAATTTAAATAATTATGATTTTGATAAATTATCAATTAGAATAGGTAAAGATGATGAATTATTAAAAATTAATGAATTGGAATTTTCACAGAATGGATCAATTATTCAAAATCAAGAAATTGAATTAAATATTATACGTGATGATGCATCGTTTCAACCATTACCATCAACTAGTTCAAATTTCAATCAAGTTATGCCACAAATTAAAGAAAATGAAGCTAAAAAGTTTTATCATATTGAATATTCATCAGTATCAGCTACATTAACTGCTGAACAAGATAAAGTTAGTGAAGATGAGATTAATTGGTTTAAAAAGTTTCAGAAAAAGACAAGTAGAATTTTAACATTTTGGAAAAATGATGATCAAATTGACGAAAATATAAATTATGAAACTTCATCAAGTGTATATCCTGAAGAAAATGAAGATGAAGAAGTTAAAGATGAAATTATATATAAAACTCCAACTATTAAATCTAATGGATTGAAAAGAGATTATAAATTTAAGAAAATTGGTAGAATAATTGAAAATAAATCAATTCAGAATCAAGATAATTTTCAATTTGATGAATATATTAAAGATGAAGAATTAACTGGTGCATTATTATATATAATTAATGAAAAGGAAGAAATTAAAGTTAAAAAATCAAAAGTACAATCTAAAGAAAAGAATCAAAAAGGTAAAAAGAAAATTGAAGTATCTGAAGAAAGTTCAAATGATGGTGATGATGAATATAGTGAAGTTGAAACAATCATTAGAAGACAATCAAGATCAATTGATAAGCAATCTCGAATGAATGGTAGCATTCTAAGAAGAAGGTGATGAGATTATAGATTAGAAAATTAGAAAAAATTTAGATGACTTATTGATTTACATCATCTCTAATGCCGTGGGCTTTAACCTAAACTCTTTATTATCTTTAGATGAGGTATTTAATGGTGGTTGATCAATTTCTTATAATAAATTTTTTTAACAATTTTCTTAAATTTCTTAAATTTCTTAAGTCATTTGTTTATTTTTTTTGTTCTTTTTGCCCATTGCAATTTTGTGGTTTTTATATTGTTCAATTTTGTCTTCTTCTTTTTTTGCACCACAATCAGTTTTTTAATATCTCCACCATTTCACATAGGTATGGCGTATTCTACAGGTAGAGGAGGGGCTGGTAATATACATCATTCCAAGAACAAGACGTCTGAAAATAATATAATATCACCACAAATATCAAGGAAAATATCACCACATGATTCAAATGAATTAAATGATAAATTACATAAAGTAACAAGTAATAATAAAAAAGTATATTATTCTACAGGTAGAGGAGGGGCAGGTAATATCCAAGCATCAGATCAAATACCTAGTCCGAAATTAGCACCACAAGGTTCAAATACACCATATTTAACTGGATCAAAAATATCAACAGGACGTGGTGGATTTGGTAATATGGTAAATAATGATGATCCAGAATTGACGAGGAAATTACAAGATGTAGATGGTAAAGATTTATATGCTGTTACATCAAATAAAAGTTTTAGTGTAGGTAGAGGTGGATTTGGTAATGTTGTATCATCAAATGAAAATGAAAGTGATAATCAAAATCAAAATCAATTATATTCAGTTAGTTCACATCCTGAAAAGAAAAAGAAGAATAATGGTGGATTTTTAAATAAAATTAAAGAGATTTTTAAATAACAGTGTCTATTTTGATAATAAATAATTTCGAACTTTATCTAAAGCTTTATATCTATGACTAATTTTATTCTTTTCATTTTTATCCATTTGAGCATAAGTTTCATCATATCCATCTGGTTTAAAAATTGAATCCCAACCAAAATTAGTTGGACCTTGACTATTTACAATTGTACCTTTAGTTATACCTTGAAACAACAAAACTTCTTCATTTGGACCACTACAATAACCAAATGTACATATCGCATTTGCAGATTTATTTTCAAATCCCAGTAACATTTTAACTAATTTTTCAAGACCTAAACTTTGTACAAACCATTTAATATATGGACCTGGTAAATTATTAAATTCTTCAAATCCTAAACATGTATCTTCAACTAATACGGGCCCATTGATTAAAGTAGCTGCTGATTTGGCTTTATGAATTGTAACTTGTTCAATTGTACCTTGAATCTCATCTAGATCTAATGATTTATTAATAATTTCAAATTTACCAACTTTTGAACCATTTGTTGATAAAATTGAGATAACTTCTTTTAATTTATTCTCATTCCCAGTTACAAAAGTTATAGTTGATGATGATGACATTAGAAATTGAAATTATATATATATTTAAAAAGTGTTTTATTTACAGAAATTTTTTTCTCTCTCTTTATAATTTACCTAATCTTTTCTTTAATGATCGTTGAGCTCTTCTTCTTTTTCTTAATTTATGTTTCTTCATCTTTAATCTTCTTTTCCTCATCACTGAATCAGTATGAATTGTATTATCTTCTTGTTTGTTAATTTCTGATTGTTCAATTTTAAATTGATTCAGTATTTGATTAAATATTGGATTGTTTATAATTGATGATGATATTGGTGTGGTAAGCTTGGTCATAGGTAATATAGATATTGGTTTATGTGGTATATAACTTGAAGCAAACCTTTTGTTCATACATGTCCCTCCTATTCTCAACACATTACTAATTGATTTAAACATTTGATTCTAGTAGTCTACTGAAAAATATTTCACTTGAATGAGAGGAAAAAAAGATCAAAAAATTCGTGCACAATTTCAAATTTCTAAATAGCAGTAACTTTTTATATATTTTTATATTTAATAATAAATAATTGAATAGAACTAGAATAGAATAGAACTTTAGCAAAGTATTCATTCTATCTATCTATCTATCCGAGTTTAACAGGTTTTGTTGTACCGTCTGAAGTCAATAAATCTTTAATATATTCATAAACAGTAAATGTAACAGCTTGACCTGGTGCAACTCTCATAATTCTTGGGGTAATACCTTTATATAAAGCAGCAGTACCTTCTTCTTTAATCAATTGTCTACCAATCTTTATAATTCTAATCCAACCAGATTCATTTGAAGCATAACTTGATTTTTGTAATCTTGTTTTAATTGTATCTAATGGTGCATTTGATAATGGACCTAAAGCACCAGAAATTAAACCAATACCAGATGTTTGCCATGATGGTAAAACTTCAGTATTTTGTCTTTCTTGTAAATAAGCTTTTATTTTTGAATAAACAGTAAAATTAACACCTTGATTTGTTGCTTGTCTTGCACAAGTTAATGAAACACCACGATATAAAGTTTTAAAACCTTCTTCTTTAACAATTAAATATGCTGCATGTGGTGCATTTCTATATTTTGGAATATCTAATGGATCTTTCATTGAATGATGTTGAGCTTGTAATCTAATTTTAACAACTTCCATTGGATTAACAACACAAATAGATTCAGTAATACCAGCACCAACACCAGCTAAAAATACTTGACCAGTTGTAATATTACCTTGTTCATCATAAAATAATGAACGATAAAATTCATATGAACTAAAACGAATAGCCATTTTAGGTACAATACCAATAACAACAGCTCCTAAACCTTTATAAAGTGATAAAAATCCTTCTTTTTGAACAATATTAATCCCTGTTTTAACAAATCCAGGTGGTTTTTGACCTGATTTTTTATATAATTGCATTCTAACTTTAATAGTATCTAATGGATGACAACATAAAGCTTCAAATAAACCAGCAACACCACCAGCAATGAAATCAACAGCACCTTTAGCAGCAGGTTTTTTAGCAGGAGTAGCAGCAGTAGTAGTAGACTCACCCATGATTAATTAATTGAATAAATATAATAAATAAAATGACTAGTGGAAATGAATAGATATCAATGATTAATTACTCTTCTATATATCAATCAATAATAATAAATAATAAAGACTTGAAAGTAAAAAGAAAAAAGTGGAAAGAAGATTGAAAAAAAAAACTTGTTGATGAATGAAAGAATGATGTTGATGAATTGATATAATAATAATAATAAATAAATAACTTACTTACTTAATTAACAATAGTTTACTTTTTTTCATAAGAAAAATAAAATAAAAATAAAAAAAAAATATAAACCGATTTTTCAAATTTCAGACAAATCAAATTTAAAGAAAAAGTCTGGGGAATAAATTTAAGATCCGTTTATCCATTTTGCAGCAATTTCATCATTATTTTCTTAGTCAAACTAAGTTTCAATTGACGAAACTTAATTTCAAATGGTTAAAGGTCACACTATTTAAGTTTGTTAATTTTTTTTTTTTTGTTAATTAAGTTTTTAAAACTCAGTATTATCAGTCGATTGGTGGTGGTATCTTTTCATCTTTAATCGCCCAATTTTTGTTTTTCTCTATTTGACTCACTCGCTCTCAACCCCACAAAAAAAATATTTAAATATTTTGTGTCGACAGATAAAGTAATACCGTACCATTTTAATACCATCATCTCTTTAAAGTGTATCTACTAGCAACAACCTATTAAAGACAAAACACTAGCAACTCACACTCGGACGCTACTCGGGTTTATAAATACGCTGATCATTTTTTTTCAACTTGTGCCAATTCTCGTGCCAAAAAAAAATTAAACTCGAAGCCCGCGGCTTATCGGATTGAAAAAAAAAAAACTTGTACATATCTTGACTCAATAAATGACTAATTACGTAAGAACTTACGTAATTTGTTAGTACGAGTTTATCACAAGTAAATATTTAACTAGAGCTCGGATAAAAGTGAAAAAATAAAAAACTAAAAGGTCACGTGCTATGTCACATGACTAATTATTTTCCATTAGATTACACCATATATGAAGTTACATTATAATTTATATAATTGAATTTAATCATCATTATATTTAAATAATTTGTTAAATAGTCTATCAATTTCTTAATATAATTCATATATATCCAAGGTAACTTTTGATAGTTATAATTATCAACAATTAATGGATTAGTAACAATTGGATTAATATTTATAGCTTTCAAATATTGTAGATATTTACGTAATTGTAAATCAATAAATTCAAATTGTCTTACTGTTGTAGTTGTAATAGATGATTTTTGTAATTTGAAATATGATTTTAATTGTAAATGATTAGTTAGATATAATGTTATACCACCTAATATATGATCATATTTAAATAAATCATCTAACAATTCTAAAATATTATATATTTCATTTGATAAACAACATAACTCATCAGATTTGACTAATTGATTCACCATCTCATTTCATAATATTGTTGATTTGACACTTTTTTGACATAACTTATTTTTTTTGCACCCATTTTTTTACATATCTACAAACACACGTTAATTAAGACATATTAATATATTATTTACTATATAAACGATTATTGACTTGTTGTTGTAGATTGTTTTGTATCTTCCTGTTGTTGTTGTTCTTTCTCTTTCTCTTGCTTCTTAATAATTGCTAATCTTTTAGCTTCTTCATGAACATCTTTTACATCATTTGCAAAACTTTTATAATATTGATGAATTTTTAAACCAAGTGATGAATTTACAGCTGCATCAAAATATTTACTAATACTTGATTTATTATAACTTTCTTCAACTTTTTTCAATTGTTGATTAACTTGAGAATTTGGATCTTGTGAATGAACATATTTTGAATCTAAATTTTTAATAAAATTTGTAAAATGAGTTGATATACCATTTTTTTGATCAAATTGTATACCTGATTCTATAATTGGATCACTCAAGACATATCCATCAGCTAATAATTGTGCAAAAATCGCATATTTGGGTTTATCTTCTTGTGCAACATCATCATATTCTTTATCACCAGTAATTATTGAATCATTTTCTGTAGATATTGGTTCTTTTGTTGAACCAGTAGATTGAATTTCTTCAACTTTTATAACCAGATTATCTAATTCTGCATCATTCAATAATAATGCAGTTGAAACAGCTTTTGGATTTGAAAATATAATTTCATATGATTTTGTCTTACTATTATCTTCAATTAATTTGGTTTCTTGTATTTTACCACAAAATGAGAAAAATTCATTAACTTTATCTGGACTAACTGTTGATGGAATATTTGAAGCTTTAATTGATGATGATGACATTGTTGCTTATAGTTGAAAAATATGAAAAAAAGTGTTGATGAAAGAAATAAATGTGAGTTTATATATTAATAGTTGTTAAGGGGCAATTAAAGGAGTTTTGGGGTGGGGCTGAAATATTGGAAAAAACGCATGACATTTTTTTTAGATTGTCTTAAATTGCTACCAAAAAAATGGCAACCATTATAAACATTCAATTCAAAGGTTGCAAAAATTGTATAATTAAGACTCAACAAACAGTTTGATGTTGTAATTATAATTCATTGATACAAACTTCTTTCTTTATAATTGGAATATTCTGTGATACCCAATTTGAATCTCTCAACAATTTCTTTGGATCAATTGAATTTAATTTACCAGTAATTTTTTTCAATAATTCATCATATTCTAATTCTTGTTCTTTATATTCTCTAATAATTTCATTTGTTTCAAAATCAATAAAAATTCTTGTATCTCTAATTCTAAATATTACATTATCAATTCTAAGAAAGAATCTACTCAATAATAATAAACATTTGGGCATTACTCTAATTTTAATTGAATATATTGATATCCCATTATCTGCTAATTCATCTTCATATAATATACATTCATCAAAAAATAATATTGGATCTGGTTTTGTTAATTTATCAATTGGTATTTCATCATTTGTTAATTTGAATTTTATATTCTTATGACTACCTTTATAATTTGGTGAATAAGTCCAATCAAATGGTTTTAAATTATCTAAATTTTCAGTAAATTCACTTAAATCTTTTTTATTCAATGTTTCACTTTTCGTAATTGGCTTTTGTGATTGTCTACTTTGTAACCATTCTTTATGATAACTAACTTTAAATTTACAATCTTCATCTAATGAATCCAATGCATCCAATGCATTAAAGGTAATTTCTTCATTTGTTTTTGAATTTTTAATCAAAATTGAACTATTCCCAAATATCATTTCTGGTAATGGAAATTCAAATCTTGTTTCAGCCAAATAATCTAATTCTTGTGAATTTAATATTGGTTTCTTAATTGTATATATTTCCCATTCATTAATTTTGATTGATGGTTTATCTTGTATGGGGAATGATGATTTCGGTGATGGTATTATAATCTGGCCACAATGCAGACATTGAGGATTCCGACACTCTTTTTCATCATGATGTAAAGGTATGGATATCTTAGGAAATGTTGATGAATTCAGTATCCTTTCTTGCTCTTGTTGTTGTTGAATCCTTGGTGGTTGTCGTCCTTGAGTATGTAACCGTACCATTTCTCTAGCTGAATTCACATGAACTGCATTTATACCTTTCCTCAGTGACGGCACAGCAAAGAAGGACTGTTTATCTTTATCATCTTGTTGTTTATCGTTATTTTTCTCGGACATGATATCAATGTTCGAATTGGTTAATTTTTTTTTTCATCTCCATGTTTTGCAAGCACGGTGTTTTGAAACATAGATAGTTTGAATTCAAAAAGAGAAATATTCTTATGAAATTGATGAGATATATTGCTACTTTATGCTGAACTTACTGTTTGGTGAATATGTTGAGATTTAAATGTTGATTCATGTTGAAATTGTTGTTCATTAAAGGGGTCGAAGTTTTGCAATTCTTGCTCATTTACTGAATATGTTGGAATTGGATAAAATCCAAACTGTCAAAAGCATTTTTAAGTTGATTCTATTAATATTTGAGACTTTTAATTTGAATAGGTCAGTTTTGAATCAAGTTACTTACTTAAATGATTGAAAAACCATCATTAGAATCAGTTCGAAACAATAATCAAAACCAAATAACAATATGATCGAATCTATTAGTGGTTGAAATTTGCTCTGAGTAGTTTATTACAATATGTCAATACAATCTATAGATGAATATTTGACATTTTGTCTAATATATCTGAATTTTCAGTTTCAAATCAACTCCAAACCTCTTTTTGTATAGTTTAAAAGTATTATAACACTTTCCCCATGTTATATATACCTAAAACCGTTGGTTTTGAGATTGTTGTAAAAATTAACTAAGGGTCTAGCTTTAAAATTTTTGAAAAATTTTGACATGGCTTCGCCGTACTTTGAAATTTCACAAAATTCTTAGTCAATCAATTCAATATTCAAACTTCAATTAAATAAATCATCTATGCGGTATATGGTGGTCAAGTCTACATAGAAAGCTATATAAATAATGCAGCAACCAAAGAAAGTTAAATGTTGGAACATATTCGAGCTGCAACAATGAGCATACGAATGTGAAGTAAAACAAAAGTCAACTAATCCATATGGTGAATAATTCCGACAATATACGTGTTTCTTTGTTGGATATTGAGGTTTGTGAATCGTTTAATGGAAGAAATTATGAAACACAACATCAAATGCAAAAGAACTGAATGGACAAATGAAATAGCATCTTGTAACTTGAATGTCAGTTTTAGTCAGCTCGTGATATCAGTTTTAGTATGCCCATGATGGAATCCAGCTCGATTATACAATTTGGTTGATGATTTTGAAACAACTTTTAATTTATTGGTGTTAATCAGGTAGAAACATTTCAAAAGTGAATAAATGACTAAGATTGAATAGAAGAACAACTTTATTAATACCGCATTGATGATTCGTCTCGTTGAAGTATGAATGTTGAATTGATGAAAAAGAACTTGTGATACACAGAAGTAAAAAAATTTTGGTGGCGAACATAACATATTTTTGCAACCAAAACCACAATATAATTTAACACCAAATATACATTTCACACCCTATTTAAGCTCTGAAGTAGTTTTAAAACAATTTCGACAAACTCTAATTGTCAATTAACTAAAGCAAGCTTCTATTAAATGTGGTTTTACTATAGCTCACAGCTTACAAAAAATGGGTGCAAATAGATCAAACATCATATCAAATTTTTTTTTTTTATCAACACAAGTTCTTTTTCAAAAATCTATCATTCAAGCTTCAATAGTTAAACAATCATAGCAGTATACTTGTAGATATAACAGTAAATTAAAATTGTAACATCGAAATCAATAATCAAATCATTTTGAACCAAATCAACACAAATCAAAATCTCATTTGTTTTAAATATTAATAATTTAAACTTGGAATCACACAGCAAGTTACAATTGTACTTTAAGCAACTATCAACAATTTACAACAGATTAGAAATGTTTTCAATAACAGGTTTTGAACTGAAATAAGTGATTTTATTGCTTATGCTTATTTTAAAGGCACGCATCAATATTGGTTGCACTAAATATACATCAACGATGCGTATATAGTATCTCTATGTAAGTGTTGACCCATTTGTACTGTTATTTGATTGTTTGACTATTGAAGCTTGAATGGTGGAACTTTTGACTAAGAAACTTGTGAAATTCAAAGTAAGGCGAAGCTATGTCAAAATTTTATTAGAAATTTTAGCTAGATCCTTAGTCAATATTACCAACTTGCTCAAAACCAATTATTTCATGTATTATTGATAATATCGAAGTAATACAAGGCTAATAGAATAGTCAAAAACAGGTTTTAAGTTGATTTGAAGATATAAAACACCCAAAACTTTTTAATCAATTTTAAACATCAATTTTAAAGCTACAGGAAAGTAAGATTATTTATATTAAAGCTTGAATATGCTTTAATTTGTTATTTGATTTAGTTTCGAGTTGTATAAGTGATAGAACAGCTTACATACTTTAAATAGTACATTCGTTTTAAATAATAAGACGAAACATTAAAAGTTTGAGACTTGGACTTCTAAGATGTATAATTGATCTG
The DNA here is from genome assembly GCA_030555925.1 of Insectozyma xiaguanensis. Taxonomy (NCBI): domain Eukaryota; kingdom Fungi; phylum Ascomycota; class Pichiomycetes; order Serinales; family Debaryomycetaceae; genus Insectozyma; species Insectozyma xiaguanensis. Next base: position 6,965 of record JANIVQ010000067.1, on the reverse strand, counting down.
AAAAAGAACACAATTATAAATCGAAAACCAATATAGAAGTGAAAATTTCAGCAGAATAAACCATAAAACTTGATTTATATGTTTAAAAACGTATTTTTCGATAAGGTGAACAAAAGTATCCGACCGCAAGATTTTTATGTAATTTTAGATAACTTTATGTAATTTTAGATGACTCGATAAAGACCATTTCTACTTTTATGTAATAAAGTACTGAAAATGGAGGAGGTGGTAACAACAAAAAAGCAATTTTTCAAACCAAAATAAAGATTCTGCTACATGTAATAACTTTCTAGTATACATTCTAATTTCTAATCACTATTCGAATTTTCAAATTCCTTTCTAATTTTTTATTGCTCGTTTAATCCTAGTCTAACAGCCAATACAGAATACATACACAGACTAAACCTGAACTTTATATAATTTGAGTCAATCTTGAATATTTTAACAATGCTTGAGCTGCTGATACAATACCTAACAGAATCTATTTTTTATAATTGAGTTTATCAAAGTTTGAAATTTGTTTTGAGTAATTACAATATGTTAGTACAATTTATAGATGAATCTTTAACATTTTGTCTCATATATTCGAATTTTCACTTTCAAATCAACCACAAACCTCTTTTTGTATACTTTAAGAGTATTTTAATACTTTTCCAATGTCATATATACCTTAAACCGTTGGTTTTAAGAATGTTATAAAAATTAACTAAGGGTTGCAATTGAAAATCTTCAAAAAATTTTGACATGGCTTCGCCGTACTTTGAAATTTCACAAAATTCTTAGTCAATCAATTCAACATTCAAACTTCAATTAAATAAATCAGATATGCTGTATATGGTGATCAAATCTACATAAAAAGCTAAATAAATGATGCAACAATCAAAGAAAGTTGAATACTGGAACATATCCAAACTGCAACAATTTAATATACAAAGGTGAAGTGAAACAAGTTGAGACAAAGTTGAATAACTTGTTTGGTAGGTGATTGTGACAATATACGTGCTTCTCTGTTGAATACCCATGCTTTTGAATAGTTCAATGAAAAAGGTAATGAATCATAACACCAAGTGCTGAATGGACAAATGAAATATTACCCTTTAGGCTTGAATATCATTGTAGTATGCTCATAATCAACTCCAGCATGATTATACAATTTGGTTTCAGTTTTTGGCATAACTTTCAATATATTGGTGTATCTAATGAGGCAGAAATATTTCAAAAGTGAGTAAATGATTGAGATTGAAAAGAAGAACAATTTTATTAATACCGCATTAATGATTCGTTTTGTTGAAGTATGAATGTTGAATTGATGAAAAAGAACTTGTGATACACAGAAGTAAAAAAATTTGGTGGCGAGAATAACATACTTTTGCAACCAAAAACACAATATAGTTTAACACTAAATATACACATTTTATACCTTATTTAGGCTCAGAACTATTTACTCTTGCGTTTAATTTAACAATTTTCTTGACAGGAGTTACAATCGACTTAAATAAGCAAGTTAAATGTGGTTTCACTATAGCTAAGGCTTACAAAAAATGGGTGCAAATAGATCAAATATCATAACAAATTTTTCTTTTTTATCACCACAAGTTCTTTTTCAGAAATCTATCATTCAAGCTTCAATAGTTTAACAATCATAGCAGTATACTTGTAGATATAACCGTGAATTGAAATTTTAATATTGGAATCAATAATTGAATCAATTTGAACCAAATACCAACCAAGATCTCATTTGTTTTCAAATATCCATAACTCAAACATGGAAGTTCATAAAGAGTTGCAATTTTGCTTTAAACAACCATCGACAATTTACTACAAATTAAAAACATAATGAATAACAGGGTTTGAATTAAATAAATTGACTTCATCATTTATGCACATTTCGAAAGCGCACACAGATATTGGGCACACTTAATATACATCAGCGATGGGTATATAGTATCTCTATGTAAGTTTTGACCTATTTATACTGCTATTTGATTGTTTGACTATTGAAGCTTGAATGGTGGGAACTTTTGATTAAGAAACTTGTGAATTTCAAAGTACGGCGAAGCTATGTCAAATTTTTATTAGAAATTTTAGCTTGATCCTTAGTCAATAATATCAACTTGCTCAAAACCAGTTATTTCATGCATATTTAATAATATTGAAGTAATACAATGCATTTAGAGTGCTCAAAAACAGGTTTTAAGTTGATTTAAAGGTATAAAACTACCAAAACTTTTTAAACAATCTTCAACGTCAATTTTAAAGCTACAACAAAGTTATATTATCCGTTTTCAATCCAGAATTTACCAATATGTATTTGTTAATGAACCAATAATGTTTTAGAGTACTGAAAATAGTGGTAATAAAAACAAAAAGCTGATTTTTTTGTATAAACCATAAAGATCCTCCTACAAAATGTAATAACATTCTAATATATATTCTAAATTCTAATCACTATTTGAATCTTCATATTCTTTTCTAATTTCATTTTGCTCTCTTAACCCTTGTCTAACAGCCAATACAGAATCTACAATTACAGCATCAACCCCAGCTCTCATTTGAATTTTAGCTAATTCAGGTTCATTATTTTCAACCCCATAAGTTACACAAACTAAACCTGAACTTTTAACAACTTGAGTCAATCTTGGGCATTTAACCAATGCTTGAGCTGCTGATACAATACCTAATAAATTCCATTTTTTAGCAAATCGTATTGCATTTTGTAATGAACTAGCTCTTATATCTGCCATTGGTGAAGTACCAGCTTCAGTTAAAAATAAAATTGGCATTGTTGGTTGTTTTAATGATAATAATAAACATACATCAGGATGGAAACTTGAAAATACAATATGTCTTTTACCTGAATTATTTTCATCATAAATAATTTTTAAAATTGTATCTAAATATAAATTTAAATCAATTGCAATTTCTCCCATACTTTCTTGTTCTGCTTCATCCAACATTGGATATTTTAATTCGATATTGAAACCAACATTTTCTGGAACTTTTCTAAATAATTCTTCAAGGGTTACAAAATTAGATGCAATTGATGAACCACGTGAATTTCCTTTATAACCTTTATTTTTCCAAGTTTTAGTTAATCTCATACGTTCATTAATTTGATTTTCAAATTCTTGATCAATTTTATCATTTAATTTTGTCATATTATTTGGTGATAAATTAAATGATGATTTAGCTCTTGGTTTTGAACGTATTAAAACTTCATCATCAACTGATTTTTCAATTTTTTCTCTAGATTTATTTAATCCAAGAAATTGTTCCAATGTTAATAAATTCATTGGGATATCAACACCCAGTTCTGCAACTGTGAAATCATGATATACAACAGGGACATAATCTTTTGTTAATTGTACATCAAATTCAACATATGATGCACCAAGTGAAGCAGCAGCTATAAAAGATTCAACTGTATTTTCACCCAATTGTAATGATTTTCTATCCAGTTCATTCTTACCTAATCCACGATGTCCAATAACTCTTGTTGATACCAATTGTTTCCAATAAGTATCTGATCTAGCTATACTCATTGCTTGATGAACAAATGGTAATACTTGTAAATATTCAAATCTAATTAATCCTAAAATATCTAAATTATTAACTTCAATTAATGGAATTGTAATATTATTATATAATGATCTTAAATTTGGTCCAACTTTTGTATATGCATCTTTTAAAATTGCAATTGCTCTACCTAAAATTTTTTTTGAAACTTGATATGTAGGTATTAAATCAAATGTAATTATAATATCATCAATTTTTAAATTATTTGTTAATTTAAATGAAATTGGATCAGTTGCACTTCCATGATAATCTTCCAATGGTAAATCAACAACAATTGATGGCTCAATTGGTGAATTTGTTAATTTATGACGACACGTAATTGATAATGATAATGCAGTATCTAATTCAGTTGCAAAACTTTTAGCCAATGAAATTTTATTCAATTCAATTGGTTGATTATTATCACGTAAATCAGTTGTACCCAAAGTTATAAGAATTAATGATTCATCTTCATTAAGATATCTATGACCAAAAGATTTAATAGGTTTATATTTTTTTTTACCATTGATTGGTGAAGTAGATCTTGATATATCATTTGATGATGAATTTTTCAATTGATTATAAAATTTATTAATTGTATTTTGATGATTTTTTGGTAATTTATCAATACTTGAAGTTGAAATTAATGAATCTTCATTTGCCATTAAAATTGGTGATGCAGCTTCACTTGGTGCACGTTTAAGATTATTATCTGAATTATAACAATCATATAATAATAAATCTTTATTTGATGGTAATAATAAATCTGCAACATCTAAATGACCTCTTAAACATGCATGTTCCATTGGTAACCAACCTGAATCATCTACAATATCAAAACTAGCACCAAATTCAATCAATAATTTAACAATAGATAAATAACCTTCACAAGCAGCAACAAATATAGGTGTCCAACCAAAAATATTTTCACCAATTTCAGAATTTGCATTTGATTCTAATAAATATTCAACAACATTTGTTAAATTTAATTTTGATGCAATATATAATGCAGTTTCATTCTTATGTTCACTATCAGTATAATTAATATCAATATGACCAACCAAAATTAAAGTATTTAAAATTTGTGGTGAATTTAATCGAACAGCTAATAATAATAAATCTGGACATTTTAAAGTTTGCTTTTTATTATATTTTAATAAAATCTCAGTTGTTTTTGGATGTTTACCAATGATTGATAAATGTAATGGTGTTAAATTTTCTTGATCACCCCAAATTGTAATATCATCAATTGATACAGATGTGTCAATTAAATTATATTCAACTAGATAATTTAATAAAATATTGATTACATGACTTAATCCATATTGTGCAGCATAATGTAATGGTGTTCTATTATAATGATCTTTTGAAATCAATAAATCACGACTCTCATCATTTGATAATTTCAGTAAAATATAAATTAACCCCTTAGAATTATTTAAATTATTATTATCAGGTCCATTATTACTACCAATCAACCAATTTGAAGTTTCACCTGGAATCAATTGTTCTTCTTTAATAAATTGTTCTTTCCCCAAACTAATTATATGTTGATGAAAAAAATTTCGACCATTTAAATCCTTTGGATCAAATAAATCAAAAAATTCATGCCAAATTTCATCAATACATTTGGTTGCATATGATTTAGTACATTTATTTAATAATGAAATTAAAAATTTATTAGTTAAAGTTGTGTTTGTTTCCAAAAATTGTTTTAATTTCTCCAGATCATCATTTTCAATAATTAAATCAAATGAATCAGTATTATTATTAATTTTTGAATTCACCATATTAATATCATTGTTAATTGTACCCAATTGTAATAAAATTTCATGAATTGTATCTAAATTATTACTAATTTCAGACCCATTTGCAAATGGTAAAGCATCAATTCTAGTATTTAAATAAGCTTCTTTATTATTAACTGAAATATCTTCGGGTGGAGGTGTTTCCAAAGAATTTTCTTTTAAAATTGAAACTAATTTCTTATCTAATTTTTTTAAAATTTTAATAAAACCTTTATGATTTAATTCACCAAACCATTTTAAATTTCTAAATAACATACGTAATTCAATTAAAATATTAATAATTTCATCAACTTCATCATTTGAATCCAATTTAAATGTAATTTTATTATTTTGAAATCCTAAAACTTGTATAATTTTAATTAATCTACGATTATATTCTTTTGATTTTGTATTATAAAATGAATCAACTTTTTCAATATCACGATCCAATTCAAAAAAGAATGAACTTAAAGTTTGAGGTATAAAATCTGACGAATCATGAGTTGTAGTAGTAGTATTATTTGGTTGTGAGTCAATTGATTTAATAATCTTTTTCAATTGTTTATAATTCATATAATAAATTGACCATTCTGGTATCTGATGAGATAAGAATGTTTTACCAAACTTCATACTTGATTAAAACTAATGAATAATGAAAAACTCGGTTAAAAAAAAAGGAAGTTGCAACAAATTGGAATAAATAAATGAATAAAATTGGGAATGAATAAATAATCGTCAAACGATATTTAAATTAATGTAACGTGTACCAATCAGCAGTAGTCAGTAGTCAGTAGTAGTAAATACCAAATAATTAAAAGTAACAAATTCACTCAAATCATAAGAAAGTTTAATAAGAAAAAAAAATCTGAAACAAATGAAAAACAAACAATCAAAGAAATCAAACCTCGTGGTAATATAATAATTTAATATTATATATCTCTCAAGATTTATTAAACGGTTGTAGTTATAAAGTTTATTATAATTATAAAATATTTGATCATTTAAATTACAACTACTACTACAGCTATACAGACAATGTACATCTACTCACATTAAAAATAAATTACTCATCCATTTGTTCCATCTCTCTCCATCATATCTAATCTCATCTCTCTCTAATTTATTTTGATAAACAATTCGCTACCATATGTAAGGTTTTGTTTATTCTAACCATTTTTACCCACGAGGTTAATTACATCATCTACTTATATGATAAACTTCATATCATTCCAAGATAAAGGAAGAAGTAGTTATCTAACGAAAGAAGTAAATATTCACTTTGACAAAATCTAACTATAAGAGTCTCTTCAATCAAAATATATACTTTATTTTGAATTTTGAAAAAATGCAACACCAAACTGTAGATGATGACGGCATTTACAATTTGAAAATTGTATAATTGATATTCGGAGATTTTTTAGGAACATAACAAATATGATCTCCACTTTATGAAAATCTACAACAACAAGATCGATCTTACTTAATGAAAACTGTAACATTTAATATTTGTGGGTTAACATAAATAAATGACATAATCACTTATAATTACAGAAATCATACTTTAAAATGCCGGTTAAAGCTGATTGCCAGTTTAAAGAAATATAATACCAAATGTTAATGGAA
>JANIVQ010000066.1:0-40413 GCA_030555925.1 Insectozyma xiaguanensis | reverse complement strand
GCTTGTCTGACCTAACTGTCGGGTGGCCTGCCGAATCCTAAAAACCGGGAACCGAACCCGGGAGCTGGAAGATTAGACCAGCCCAAAACCACAGGCATGACAACTAGGCCACCCTCTGGTTCCTTGTTTACTATATAATCGTGTATTTTTTAAAAGTCTGTCTAAACTTGCCCAAATTTGACACAGAAACTGATTGTGGTTAATTATACGGGTTGTTCTTTATTTGAGAGTTTCAATTTACAAGATTAGCTACCTATTGTATTGTTTGGGTTGTAAGATAATGAAGTTCATACTTTGTTCTCCTAGCTGCAAAAACTTGATATTCTCTTTTCTTGGTATGTTAAATTTTGCAACTATAAAAACACATATACACAATTAAAAAAATTTTCCTTTTCAATATCACATAGTAAGTTTTTTTTTTATAATGTTTAAATCCTAATCAATGACCAAGCTTATTGACAAAGTCAAATCAATTAAAGCTAAATTTCATTTAACCTTTTCAACTAAATCATCATCAGTTGAAAATACCGAAATTGTTCAATCAGTTTTTGAATCAATTGAACATACTATAAAATATACTTACGATATAGAACCATCAATTTATACTCCAGCATTTTAGTTCATGGATGAAATTGGTTTTCCAACATTTGAAGAAATTAGGAAAACAGAAAAAATTAAAACATCAGTTTCACGATCAAAATTACTAACCTTTCTTGAAGAATTAGAGTTCATTGAATCAAAATTTCAATCAATTGAACAACCGATCAAATAAGCTGAATCCAATACATCATCAGTCTCACAATCACTTGAACCAACCACTATCGAAGATGAAAAAATCATCGAAATTCTTCCAATTAAAGAAGCTGAATCCAATACATCATCAGTCTCACGATCACTTGAACCAACCACTATCGAAGATGAAGAAATCATTGAAATTCTTCCAATTAAAGAAGCTAAAGTCATTACCTTATTAGTTTCACAACCAATTGAACCAACCAATTGAACCAACCATTTTTGAAGACGAAGAAATCATTGAGATTCTTCCACAACCAATTAAACGAACCACCTATGAAGAAAAAGAAATCAAATCTTATTCACAACCGATTAAACAAACCACCTAAGAAGATAATGAAATCAAATCTAATTTACGACCAATTAAAAAAACAACGCATGAAGATAAAGAAATCAAATCTAATTCACCAACAATTCAACAAATCACCTATGAAGATAAAGAAATCAAAACTTATTCACAACCAATTCAAAATACCACCTACGAAAATGAAGAAATTAATAAATCTATTTCACAGCCAATTACCACCTATGAAGATAAAGAAATCAAATCTAATTCACAACCAATTAAACAAACAACGCATAAAGATAAAGAAATCAAATCTAGTTCACGGCCAATTAAACAAACCACCTAATAAGTTAATGAAATCAAATCTAATTCACAACCAATTAACTAAACCACCTAAGAAAATAAAGAAACCAAATCTAATTCACAGCCAATTAAACGATCCACCTAAGAAGATAAAGAAATCATTAATTACAATTTACAACCAATTGAAGACACAATCAAAGAATCAGAACAACCATCAAAATCAGGTAAGATATTATTTGTTAGATCTGAACATCATTTAAATAATGAAAATTTTATTAATAATTCAGATATTTTTTATTATGAAGATGCTCTAGCAGATGAAAATCAAAAATCCGATTCGCCAGCTGCAGATTCGCCAGTTTCAATTCCCATATTGGATTCCTTAATTTTTAACTTACCCAGTTTAAATTCCTCAATTTCAGATTCACCGATAAAACCTTCAGTCAGAATAATGAAGATTTAGATTATCAAAATTCAGATTTTCAAGGTTCAGATTTTCAAGATCTGTTTTTATTATCAAACTTTGATTGGGAATCCAAAGATAATATTTTCCATCGATTAAAATTAAAATCACATTTCAAATTTTCTTCCGAATCAAAAATATTGAAATATTGAAACACATTGGAGAAAAGATTAAAGTGATATTTAAAATTTTTGGAATATTATCAAAATTTCAATATCTGATTGAATTATTAGCTGAAAACTTTAATTCAATTGAAATGATTGATCTACAAGCTTTTTACTTTTTTATGAATATGTATATGAAATTTTATGTTTTAACTTCTACCAATACACTCTTATCAACTCTAAATTGATTTCTCAACTGTAAGGTACGTTCTATAACTGGTTATCACATAATGTGAAATTGACTTTATTAAGTTATTGATAATTGACTTAGGAATGGTGCAAGTTATTATGAACAGACTATCAGTAATGTATATTGATTATAATAATAATTATTCTGAATCTGTTTCACTATTATATACAATTTTCTTTTGCATGTTTCTTTTCATTATGTTTATAGAATTACAGCAAATGTCCAATGATAATGCAAATGCACTAGATGCAGTGATATTATAAATTTTAGGAATCTTGGAGCTTCAATTGTTTTCAAAACTGAAATGAAACTGTTGACTTTTGACTAAAAATTCATTGCAACAAAAATTCATTGCAACAATAATACTTTGTCTTTTTCTAGCATCTCGTTGATTACGTGCATACTAACATCCTTTGTCATAATTCAACTTTAAACACTCTGGTTGAACCATTAGCTTTGGGTTTGTTTCATTGTAGTGGCAAGAAAGCTATTCTTTTATGTGATTTATCACTGATTGGTAATATTAACCTATAAGCATCATGAGTATTCAAATAATATCGATATAATCTTTTTGTTCTTAAAAATCCAAAACTTTCATATAATCTCAATGCCCCAATATTATTAACTTCAGTTTCCAACATAATTTCATCAACTTGAGATTTAATCATTAAATCAATTGATAATTTGACTAAATTCTTAGCAATACCTTGTTTTCTATAATCTGGATCAATAACCAACATTCCAATATACCCTCTATTTCTAACTTGTCGATGTAATTCAACTTTTGATATTATAACCCCAATTATACTAGTATTTGATTCATCTTTAACTATAAAACAATATTGGGGCCAATTATTTAAGAAATACCAATATACATAAATTGAATAAGGTTCTGAAAGGTGTACACTAATCAATTGAGAGATTTGTTTAAATTCTTGTTGATTATTAATGTCAAATTGATAATATGGTAATTTATTAATGGTTGTTAATAAACTCATGGTTCAATCTCCAGATGAAAAATAAAAAAAAAAAATAAAACTGTCAAGTAGATCATGTGATTTCATGGTAGTATCCCACCCGGCGACTTTAGGATTCTACAGCCTAGGATTAACGGAATGAGTATTGTTCAACAATTTTAGATCTCGAGAAACATCAACACGTAGAATAAAAATAGCAAGTTCAAACAGTATAGTTAGATAGTAAGAACAACCAATTATACTATTGTGTTTAATTCTTACAAATGTATCATGACATCAGGATCAAAATTTTTCCAACTTGAAACAATCAAAAAAATGACGGAGTGATGAATTGCGGACTTTTCATTTTCGACACTTGATTATTTATAGTTTTATACACTACTTTCAATTGTTTCTTTCTTGTTATTATACTTTAACCACTTCGATACTTGGCAATTGTAAGTACCCTGAATTGAACATATCCATCATACTGTCAACAAAGCAGTAAGAAATTTGTAGCTTTAAAATGTAATTGGGTGATTAGCGGGGCGAGCGCGTGGTGTTGATGGATTTTCCACCACCGGTGGGTTATTGAAAATTTGCAGCAAACAAAAAAAAAATAAAAAAAAAAACTGTTGATTATAATTTTGTGAGTGTGTTATTGTATATAAATTAACCAATTTTTCTTCATTTCTTCTCTCATTTTTTATTATTATTATTATTTATATATACAATTGATATGTCTCCTCCAGCAGTTTTAAAAAAATCAGGTGTCATCTACGGTAAAGATGTTAAAGATTTATTTGACTATGCTCAAGAAAAAGGATTTGCTATTCCAGCAATTAATGTTACATCAAGTTCAACTGTTGTTGCTTCATTAGAAGCTGCAAGAGATAACAAAGCACCAATCATTTTACAAACCTCTCAAGGTGGTGCTGCATACTTTGCAGGTAAAGGTGTTGATAACAAAAACCAAGAAGCTTCAATTGCAGGTTCCATTGCTGCTGCTCATTATATTAGATCAATTGCTCCAACTTATGGTATTCCAGTTGTTTTACATACTGACCATTGTGCTAAAAAATTGTTACCATGGTTTGATGGTATGTTGGAAGCTGATGAAAAATTTTTCAAAGAAACTGGTGAACCATTATTCTCAAGTCATATGTTGGATTTATCAGAAGAAACTGATGATGAAAACATTGCCACTTGTGCTAAATATTTCGAAAGAATGGCTAAAATGGGTCAATGGTTAGAAATGGAAATCGGTATCACTGGTGGTGAAGAAGATGGTGTTAACAACGAACACGTTCAAAAAGAATCACTTTATACTTTACCAGAAACAGTTTTCGCTGTTTACGAATCATTGAGTAAAATCAGTCCAAACTTTTCAATTGCTGCTGCTTTCGGTAATGTCCACGGTGTTTATAAACCAGGTAATGTTCAATTGAAACCAGAAATTTTGGGTGAACATCAATTATATGCTAAAAAACAAATTGGTACTGAAGCTAAACATCCATTATACTTGGTTTTCCACGGTGGTTCAGGTTCATCACAACAAGAATTCGACACTGCTATTAAAAACGGTGTTGTAAAAGTTAACTTAGATACTGATTGTCAATACGCTTACTTGACTGGTATTAGAGATTACGTTACCAGTAAAATTGAATACTTAAACACTCCAGTTGGTAACCCAGATGGTGAAGATAAACCAAACAAAAAATACTTTGATCCAAGAGTTTGGGTTAGAGAAGGTGAAAAGACAATGAGTAAAAGAATAAGTGAAGCTTTAGATATCTTCCATACTAAAAATCAATTATAAGTTTAATATAAATCTATGTACAAATTATTGTATCTTACTCTTTATATGTTGATACTCTGGCATGTTGTTGAAAGGATCTAGTCTTCTCTTTTGGAAATGTTCACCCACTACTAGGTTAGCTTTTATATACTTTGAAACACATCTATCGATACATTCTGATTCACCTTTTGTTAATTCACCTTCGGAATAGTGATGTACCAAACATTTCAATTCACACCTTCTTAATAATTTATTGAATGTAAAGGACATGGCAGAGAACTGCACCTCTGCCAACTTGATCTTCTCTGGATCTACTGTCGCCTGTGAGAACTGAGCTGAATGACCAAGAAACACTGACATTTGATCTTGAAAATTATTTTTTTTTTTTCTCTCAAAATGCATGTTTTATTAACAAATGATGATGGTCCGTTGAATGATAAAGTTTGCCCATATTTTAAATATCTAGTTGATGAGATATTGTTGAAAACAGATTGGAAATTGACAATTGTTGTTCCTGATCAACAAAGATCTTGGATTGGTAAAGCTCATTTTGCAGGGAAATTGTTAACAGTTAAATACATCTATACCAAGATTTCAACACTTGAAAATTCAGATAAGATCAATTCTTTTATTGGCCCATTTGAAAAACCTCAATCAGAATATAAAAATGATTATCAAGAATGGAATTTGATAAATTCAACCCCTGCAGCATGTTCAGATATTGGAATTCATCATTTAAATGACTCCACTCCTGTTGATTTAGTGATTAGTGGTCCTAATTTTGGTAAAAACTCAAGTAATTTATATATCTTAGCTAGTGGAACTGTTGGTGCTGCAATGGAAGCTGTAACTCATAACATCAAGGCAATTGCAATTAGTTTTGCTTTTAATAATTTAAATCATGATTATAATATTTTGAAAAAGGCAAGTGAATTACTGTTAAGATTAGTAAAGAAGTTATATCCAATACTTAAAAATTCTACACTGATTGATTTATTTTCAATAAATGTTCCATTAGTTGAATCATTAAGTAATGATACAAAAGTTCATTATGCACCAATTTTACAAAATAATTGGCATTCAATATATACTCCTGAATTTAATGATGGAAATTTACAATTCCAATGGACCCCTGATTTTAAAAAAGTTTATAAAGATGGTTTGATTGATCATGAACATACTGATTCAAGAGTTTTGTTAAATGAACAAATTAGTGTTACTCCATTAAAAGCATCATTTAATTATATTGAACCATTGATTGGTGAAATTAATTTAAATGATAATTACTTTCTAATTGATATACCAATTGAATCATACATTTATAAACCTTTGATCAAACCATTTGAAAAATTAGGGTATATCATAACTAATGATAAATCTATAATTCAATCAAATAATAAAGTGTTTCATTATTGTGAATACGAAGATATCGATCTTGATTCAGTTCATAATAAAAATTATTTCATCCCATCATATATTTATCGAAAAGCATTGATTAGAAAACATTATTTATCAAATACAATCCATCATTATGTGGCGAAGAATCCAAAAAGTATACTCGCCAATGCAGTTCCAGAAACATACCAATTAGAAGTTGATTATGCCGAGTTCCTAGATGATGCATTAGATGAATGTTATGAATTGAGAGATGAAATTAATAAAGGTGAAAAAATTTGGATTTTAAAACCAAGTATGAGTGATAAAGGTCAAGGTATACGAATTTTTAAAACTTTAGATCAATTACAAGATATATTCAATTCATTTGAAGAAGAAGAAGAAGAAGAAACAAATGGTGTTATTGTTTCACAATTGAGACATTTCATTGTACAAGAATATAAATCCACTCCATTATTACTTTCAGAATATGATAATAAAAAATTCCATTTCCGAGTTTATGTAGTTTGTCAAGGTGATTTAAATGTTTACGTTTATAAAAACATTTTATGTTTATTTTCAGATGAATCGTATAATTCAAATTTCAATCAAGAGATTAAAATGAATGGACATTTGACAAATACTTGTTTACAAGATTCAACACCATTAGTTAAATCATTCTGGGATGTCACACAATTGAAAAATAAACAAGATATATTTAAACAAATTTGTGATATAACCTCAGATTTATTCAAAGCTGCTTCAACAGTTGATAAAATTAATTTCCAACCACTTACAAATAGTATAGAGATATTTGGTGTTGATTTTATAATAAATCTGGATCATACAATCAATCTACTTGAAGTGAATTCATATCCTGATTTCAAACAAACAGGAGATGAATTGAAAACAATCATTGACACTTTATTCAATGATACTGTTACATATATCATAGATCCAATGATGAATAATGAAACCAAAGAATCTGAAAATTTAGTCAAAGTTTTATAGAATCTACATTTTTACATCACTCATTCTCTAAAATTGATATATACACTAATTTTTTAGTGTGGAAAAAATCATTCAACAACCAAAATAAACTTTTTTTCAATCATTGAAAAAATAAAAAAATAGTCAATATTTGATACTTATAGAAATGTCAAATAAAAAGAATTTTAGTTATAAAAACCAATCGAAAAGGTTTGGCAATAATAATAACAATAATAATGAGTCTCTAGAACTAGCTAACTTACAAGAAATGTTTCCAGACTGGCAACTAGAAGAATTGGATAATTTGTATAAAGAATATAATTATAATGTTGAAACTGTTATTGATTCAATTGTTAATAATAAAGTATCACGTTGGGAACCTATAAAAAAGGAGAAAAAGAAGAAAGAAATCAAAGAAGAGGAACCAGTAGCAAAATCAATACCATTTAAAGCAAAGAAAAATTTACCACCAAAAAAGGAAAAACCTGAAACATTGAAGAGAAAAGATCGAGATGTTAAAAAGGTTGACAATACTAAAACTAAAAAGAAAGAAGTACCAGTTGAAGAAAAAGAAACTGTGGTTAAAGATTCGATTGTACCTGCTGGTTTGAATAGTTGGGCAGCAGCAATAAGTCAAGTTATTAAAGATGAAGAAGCTGCAAAAGAAGAAAAACATGTAGAAAAAGTTAAAGAACAACCAGTTGAGGAACCTAAAGTTGAAGAACCTAAAGTTGAAGAACAACCGGAAATAGAAGAACAACCAGTTGAGGAACCTAAAGTTGAAGAACCTGTTGAAGTTGAAGAACCTGTATCTCAACCACAAGTTGTATTACCAAATCAAGAACAAATTAACTCTGTTGGAATTTCATTTGGTTCATTATCATTAGGTGAAGAAGAACAACAAGAACAACCTCAAGAGCAACCAAAAGAACAACAACCTCAACAAGTTGAACAACAAAGATATGGTTTATACAATCAACAACCAAGATATCAACAACAACAGCCTCAACAACAATACAACACCAAGCAACAACCTCAACAACAACCTCAACAACAACCCCAACAACAACAATACGATTATTATGGACAATTCCAACAATCAGGTGCTCAACCAGGTGCTCAATTTGGTGGTTACCCAGGTTATGATTATAGTGGATACTCTCAACAAGCTGCTGCTGCTGCTGCATTTGGAAATATTGCTTCACCAGCTGCTAATCATACAGCAACATCAACTGGTAATTATTCACAATATTCTCAACAAGCTACAAACTCAGCTGATTCTACCCAATCACCAATTACAAACCAAACTAGTTTGCAACAACAACAACAAGCTGTTTTAGCTGCTCAACAAGCTCAACAACAGCAACAACAACAAATTCCAACACCATTTGCTTATCCTTATTATTATGGTTATTATAACAATCCATATTTAGGTGGTAATTTGGCAACTACTGGTTTCAATAATCAAGCTGGTACTCCACAACAACAAAACCAACAACCACACCCACAACAACCTCAACCTCAACAATCCCAACAAGTATCATCAAATTCATCAAATGGTTTCAATGGTCAACAACAATATTATAACCCAAGTCAATTTAATAACAGATATCCAGGTTATACTTATCCACAACAACAATTTCAACAACCACAACCACCACAACAATCAAATGGTCAATCCACATCAACTTCAGAATCAAATGATTCTCAACAACAATCAAGTGGTCAAGGTTCAAACCAACAACAACAACCTTTACCTCAACAACCTATAATGCCTCAATATGGTGGGTATCAACAATATCCTCAATATGGATATCAAGATAGAGGAGCTTGGTATTAAATAATATAACTTTCAATATATATATCGTGTATTATTTTCACTGAATCATGAAGTTTTACATTTCTCTACGCAAATGGTCACAACTACCATGATCATTTCTTAATTGGGTTGCAAATGTTCCCTACCTTGGTTTTGAGCAATTATTATATAAAACATTTCTTGGTTTATAATATTTATGTTGCAAAAATTTATTTTATAATTTTATTATAATTCACCGTAAAACATGTTATTTAAGAAACAAATATGAAAGTCATTTGAAATCATCAAATGTTAATCTTACTCATAGTGGTATTTCTCCAGTTATGTTTATCGATTGATATAAACAGAGATAAAGTAAATCGTGGACCTTTCAAACTTGGTGTTGGGCCAATTAATATTGATAACAATGCTAAATGGTCAATTATAGATAACAAGGTTGTTTTAATTGTTGGTGGATTGAATATCAAAAGAAATAGTGGATTTTATGTTGCTGCTAGAAATAAAGGTTTAGCATTAAGTTTTCATTTTTTAGGTCCATTTAGAGATATCAAAAATCAAGGTGATTTTGTTGTTGATTCATCAAGATCAAGAGGTTCTCATGCTTTTCTAATCAATGCCTTAGGGTTGACAAATTGGGGTAATATGCAATTTCTTAGTGGTAGTAGTAATGGTGCAATATCTTTCAATTTCATGGATATGAAAAATTTTGGGGTAATTTTGTTTCTGCAAACTTCAGGAACAAGTTCAAAGGTTAAAATTAAAAGTTTTAAAATGACAAATCAAGGTTCAATGTGTTTTTTTAATTCTTGGTACAAACAAGATGTCAAAGTTTTAGGTAATGGTTGTTTCATATTACATCACAATTCAGTTTTAGAAGATGATGATTGGCATACATTTCAAAGTCAAACAATACATATGAAACATTCAACATCAAGATTTCTTGTTTCACATTTGAAAAAATCTCTGGCGGTTAGAATAGCTGGTTATGGGAATGGGAATTCAATTTGTCTTACCCATGCATTGGCAGGTCAAGAAAAACAATTTTTAGGTATAGATTGGCTGAATAAAGGTGATACGGCATTTTCTTATGATGCATCTTCAGGTATTTTGAGTCTTGTTCCAAGTTCTATAGTAGGTTCTACAAGATTCTTTAATATAGGTAAAGGTTATAGATTTGAACATTTTCGAGTCGGTGATGGTGCAGGTTATCTTAAAAATTGTGTCAGATATATAGAAGATATACCGAATAATTCAAATCAAGCAAAATGTTTACCTTGTTCTCCAATTAAAGAAATTCCAATGATGGAGCCTGTTGCTTATGTGAATAAATATAATGATTATGAAATCATAACAGTAGATGAAGATCAAAATTGGATTACATTAACAACAAAACCACCAGCTGAAGTAACTCAATTTTTAACCAAAACATTTTTATCTGGTAAGCAGATGATTACTGAAACAAATACTGAAATCATTATGGCAACAATTGCAAGTGATGGTAAATATATTACAACTACTTCGAAATTTACCCCATTAAGTTCGAAAATTATTACAACAAAGTTTACAAAATATCTTGATGGTGGGTTTGTAACACAAGGTATGGTCGTTGTTAATATAAAAACAGATGAAAATGGCAACTGGATTTCTGAAAGTCAACAATATACTGAACCTTTTTCTACGACATATTTTTCATCTTGGTTGACAAGTTTAGAATCAACTACATATTGGCAAACAGCATTAATCAATGTTCAAACAAATTCAAAAAAGCAATGGACTACATTATCAGAAGATGTAAGTATTTTTAAAACTGCACTTGTTCCAATTTATTATACAACTACAGATGAAGACAATGGTTCAGTATATCAAGCTAAAGGTAGTGCTGTTGTACAGTATTATGGTACAGGTCAATATCTTGAATCTTTACTCGATGCTCATAGTGATAAAACTCCAATGATTTATACCACAATCTATCAAACTTTTGATCAAAATTTAAATCAAGTTTTCAAAACTGAAATTATTGAAATTGGTGAAGATCCAAATGGATTTGGTTGGTTTACAATGACAGAGGCAGTAACTACATTTATACCCTTACAATATTCAACCGATTTATTTACAACAAATTCAATTGGTGAAAATGAATTCCAACCTGCAATTATTAAAATCTTCAAAAATGATGAAAATGAAATTGTTACCCAAGTTTCCATTATTCAACCTGAAACTACTCAATATGTGACTAAATATGAAACTGTGATTGACAATGAGATTGTAACAATGACTGGGTTAGCAAGTATTTTTCAAAATGGTACAGAATGGACAACTTCAATTAAAGAATTTTCAGTCACATCAGTTGAAACTTTGAAAACAAGAATTGTTGAAAATGGTGATACAAAAGATGCATTATTAATTATTCATGGTTTAAATAATGGTGAAATGATTACAAAAACTCAGATATTACCAAACCCAAGACCAACTTCTTATGTTCAAATTCGAGATGAAACAACTTATAATGTTAGAGTCACTTCAAATGCAGAATCTTGGTGGCATACAGTTACAACGCCATTGAATAAACAAATACCTGATTTACCTACATCCACATTTGAACCAATTGTCCCAACTTCCGAGTTAGATTTCTTTGATAATTTAGAAATAATTAATAAACCAAGTGAGGAAAACTTACCTGATGATATCGAAAGTGAAGCTCCAGAGGGATATGAAATTGAAATTGATCAATTAAATTTTCTTGAAGAACTTGATAATCTTAATCCTGATAATACAGAGAAATTACCAGAATATTATGAAACTGAATTATCCACATTTACAACAATGAAAAAAACTGATGGAGTAGATATTTCAATGACGGCAATTGTCTATTTTATAAATAATGGTTTTGAAAAATTTGTTACAACATCTCATTTACCTGTGGAATATTCATATAAAATTACTTCAACAACAACAACTGATATTGGTGAAGTTTTATTAACTAAAATTATAAATGTTAAAGATGATCATACAAATAAATTGACGACCACTTCTTTATTACCCATACAATACTATTATACAGTTTATTCAACAATAACGACGGACATTGGTAAAGTTACAGCAACTGGGTTAGTTAAAGTTGTAGCTGAACAAACAACTTCATCAACAACAACATCATATTTACCTTATGAATATTCATATAAAACTGTTGAAACGAAAACTACACATATTGGTGAAATATTAGTTACTGAAGTAGTTCACGTAAGAGACAATTATAAAAGCATAGTCACTACAACTATAACTTTACCTGTTAAATATTCATATACCATAACATTAATTCAAACAACAGATATAGGTGAAATTGTAGCTACTGCTATAGTTTTAGTTGATGATGATCATCAAGTTAAAAAGATGACTACTTCATTATTACCAATCAAATATTCTTATACAATTGTTGAAACATCAACTACAGATATTGGTGAGATTTTAGTAACTGGAGTAATTGAGGTTAATGATGAAAACACATATACTTCGTTTTTACCAGTTGAATATTCGTATACAACCATTTTAACAAAAACAACTGATATTGGTGAAATTATTGTAACTGGTATTGTAGGTGTCAGTGATGATTATGTGAATAAAGAGTCAACTACTTCATTATTACCAGTTGAATATTCGTATACAACGACTATTACAGAAACTACTGATTTTGGTGAAATTTTAATTACAGGAATTGTTGAAGTCAAGGATGATTATACTAACAAGGTTGTTTCTACATCTAAATTTCCGATTAAATACTCATATACAACTATTGAAACAAAAACTACTGATTTTGGAGAGATTTTAGTTACTCAAATTGTTGAAGTTGAAGATCACAAGGACAAGATTACAAAAACTTCGTTATTACCAATTAAATACTCATTTACAGAAATTGTGACTATAACAACAGATGTGGGAGAACTCTTGGTTACGGGAATTATACATGTTGAAGATGATCATACAAATAAAGTAGCTTCGACATCTTTATTGCCATATTCTTATACGGCTATTGCAACAATTACAACTGATATTGGAGAAATTTTAGCTACTGGTATTGTTGATGTCAAGGATGGTAAAACAAAAACTTCCATGTTACCAATTAAATACTCATATACAACTACCGTTACACAACCATCAGATATTGGTGATATAATTATCACTGCTGTTGTCAATGTTGAAGATGATCATACAAATAGATTAGTTTCTACAACATTTCTACCATTTGAACATATTTATACAACTACTGTTACACAAACTACTGATATTGGTGAAATCTTAGTAACTGGTATTGTTGAAATTAAAGATGATACAACTAGAACATCACTTTTACCAGTTGAATATTCTTACATTACAACAGTTTCTGATTCAGATGGTGACCTAAATCCTGTTATGGTTTTTATTAAAGATGATTATAAAACTAAAGCTTCATCTACTTCAATTCTTCCTAATGAATACTCATACTTTACAACTATGACAAGCAGCATTGATATTGGTGATATTTTAGTCACTGGTGTGGTTTATGTCAAAAATGATAATACTAAAAAGATACTGTCAATGTCACTTTTACCAATAGAATATTCATATTCAACAACAGAAACAACAACTTATAATGATTTGAATGTTTTAGTTACTAAAGTTGTTGCTGTTCAAGACGATCACAAAAATAAAGTTACTTCTACATCAACATTACCCATTGAATATTCATATACAACTATTGCTATCGAAACTAAAGATTTTGGTGAAATTTCAGTAACTGAAGTAATTTTTGTTAAAGATGATCACACAAGTAAAAGTTATTCAACTTCATCATTACCAAAAGAATATTCATATAGAGTAATTGAAACAAAAACCATTGATGATATTGATGTTCTAGTTACCAAAATAGTTGCTGTTAAGAGTGAAATCACATCTAATTCAACATTACCCATTGAATATTCATATACAACTACTGCTATCGAAACTAAAGATTTTGGTGTAATTTCAGTAACTGAAGTAATTTTTGTTAAAGATGATCACACAAGTAAAAGTTATTCAACTTCATCATTACCAAAAGAATATTCATATACAGTAATTGAAACAAAAACCGTTGGTGATATTGATGTTTTTGTTACTAAAATTGTTGCTGTTAAGAGTGAACTCACATCTACTTCAACATTACCAATTAAATATTTGTATACAACCACTACAACTACTGATATTGGTGAAATTTTAGTAACTGGTATTGTTAAGATTAAAGATGATACAACTACAACTTCACTTTTGCCGATTGAGTATTCATATACTACTGTCATTGATTTGAATGGTGATCAAGTACCTGTATTAATTTTTGTTCAAGATGATTATGCAACTAAATCTTTATCTACTTCAGAACTTCAATATTCATATACTACAACGATGCAAAGCAGTACCGATATTGGTGAGATTTTAATTTCAGGGGTAATATTTGTCGAGAATAAAGACTCAATAAAATTGACTTCAACAAGGCTTTTCCCAATTGATTACTCATACACAATAACTGAAACTGGAACTATTGATGATGTTTTAGTAACCAAGGTAGTTGCTGTCAAAGACAATTTTTCAAATATAGTCACATCCACTTCAACATTACCAATCGAATATACAACTACTTTTACTGAAACTGATGAAAACAATTCATTGATTATTGGTGTTGGTGTGGTTAAAATAGTTTATGAATCGACTAATCAAATTAAGACAACACGAACTTTTGAATTATCCACAACCATTTATAACACTATTGTTGATTCCAAAAATTTCAAAATTATTGCTATATATCATGAAAATATCGAAATATATATAAGCACCATTGAATCAGAAGATATAACTATTACAACCAAATCAGAAGATATAACTACTACAATTGAATCATCGAATACTGCTCAATCAACTACAGCCACTCCAGTTATGTATACCACAACAATATCGGTCACAACAGATATGAATGAAATTAAAATGACGGGAGTAGTTAGTTTAAATGATCAAAATAATTTAACAACGTCATTTTTCCCAATTGAATATTCATACTTGAAAACATATACAACGGTTGAGAAGGATAATACAAAAACTGGAATCAAACTAGTGGAAGTTAAAATTGATGATACAAAAACAGAGAAAACCGAGTCAACTTTGGAATTGATTACATCAACTTATTTTGAAACTTTAACTGTATATCCATCAGGTAATGGTCATGTTGAAAAAGTGATAGAAATTGAAGCAGTTATGGATTCAACTACTACATATTGGAATGAATCGACAATTATTGAAAAATATATAGATGAAACAACTACAATTTTGTTGTCTCCAAATATTACACTTGAAGATTGTCAGGAAAGTGAATGTGATAAAACTACATCTATTATCAAATTTGAGAGTGTTGTCAAACCAATTAGAACGTTCTATGGAAATTCTACTGTGTTTACAAAAGATGTTACAGAAGAAATAAGTACAAAGGAGCTGGAAATTTTTGTTACTCAAATTGGTCAAGAAATTATTGATCAGAATGGACCAACTAATGATTATCTATCTATTAATCAAGAAAATGTTAATCATCAGAATAGACCAACTAATTATTTATCTATTAATCATGTTAACCATCACAACAGACCTAATAACCATCATCAAACTGGTGATTACAAAGATTCAGATATTGCCTCAAACAAAATTGAAACATCTGATTTAAAAGCCAAGTCATTGGAACAAGATAAAAAGAGTATAGCCCAGCAAAATCTGCCAGATCAAGTTGATTCTTTGACGTCTAACGTAATTGGTTCAAATAATCTACAACACGTTCCTCAAGATTCAACTACGGAAAATAGTGAAGCTACAGATTATCATGAAATTATACCCTTTCGTTCTAATGGAATCTTATTACAAAGTTACAAACTATTATCGTTATATTTGGTTGTAATAGTGTATATAGTAATTATATAAAAATATATGAAATTTTTTTTAAAATGCAACCTTTAATATTAAGGCGTGGAACATAATTTATTTTTGAATTGTTATCAACGCGATTTCATGCAAAATAGCGCGATTACGTGTATCACCATGGTTGCAAAAAATAACTTGATGAAAAAAAAACTTGTTGCAAATAATATTTCAAATCAGCATATAGAAATTTATTTATAAAACAATATGGCCATTTAATTTCTACAATCACAGGGAAAATGAAATACATCACATGTATCTTTTTATTTTCAATCTTGGTCACTGCAAATTTGGTTGTTGATACGGTTGAAATATTAAGAGGATCACAAACAAAGTTTGAAAACCTTGAAATAAAAAATGGTGGACGATTATTTTTAATTGATGAAGACAAAATGGATATAAATGGGAATATAAATATTGAACTGACTGGTGAATTCTATTATGTAATTAAGAATGGTCATTTACCTTATGAAATGAAATTTACAACTCCAAATACTTTTTTCATTCAAAATAAAGGTACAATGGTATTTGATGTTAAAAAATCAGAATTAACTGGTAGTATCAAACTTCAAACTACAAGTTTTTTAAATTTTGGAGTGGTTATGTTTGAAGCTCCAACTGAAGGGGGTACAGTTGATATAAATTTAACTCATGAAGAATTGATAAATTTTGGTTCACTTAATTATAATAAATTTTCAAGTGGAATGGGGAGATTTACAATTAAGTGAACCAAAATTTATCAATTCTTCATGAGTTAAATTTATATCAACTGTACCCCCTTCAGTTGATATAAATTTAACTCATGAAGAATTGATAAATTTTGGTTCACTTAATTATAATAAATTTTCAAGTGGAATGGGGAGATTTACAATTAATGGTAAAACAATTAATAAAGGTGGGATTTGTATCTCAAATGCAGCATATTTCCATCATGGAAGAATTGAAGGTTTTGGATGTATTGTTTTAGATCAGTATGGATTTCTTGCTTCAAATAGAAGATCTATTGATCCAATCATAAGTTCTGATCAAAGTGTCTATCTTAATAATCAACAATCAGCAATTATTGAAACTACGGTTGTTGAATCAGAACCAATTAAAGTTTACGGTTTTGGTAATGGTAATGTTGTTGGTATAGATAGTACACTTTTAGGAGAAGGTGAAAGTTCATTTTGGTATGATCCAGCTGATGGAAATGCACATTTTATACCAGAGCAACCAGAGCGATTTGAAAGAGTTTTTAATATTGGTTTAGGTTATGATCCAACTAAAATTAAAATAATTAGTGCTGGTGGGTTTACAACCAATGCCATAAGTTATGAATTACCACCTCCAAAACAGGATATACCAACTTCTTGTCTTATTTGTCATGAACTGAAAAATATTAGATATCCAGGTGCTCATGCTGAATTGATCGATGAAGATATTGTTGAGCTAATTTCAACCGACAAATCAGGTAAATGGTTTACCACTTATACAAAATTAGAAAACCCTCAAACAAAAACCATCTTGTCAAAATCTGGTGAGCTGTTACAAACATTGGTTCAGGTCATAAGTGTTGGTTTAAATGGTAATCAATTAGCTACAAAGACCTTAGAAGTCAAAACTTTAACTGATTCAAAGACAACAGATATTATGGAAACTACTGAAAATTTAAAGATTCTGGATACTGAAATTCCAATTACTGAGACTACTGAAGATATTGAAAATCCAGTTACTGAAAAGCTAACTGCTGAAACCTCAGTTACTGAAATTACAACTACTGTAAAACTAACTACTGAAGATATTGAAAATCTAACTACTGAAGATATTGAAAATCTAACTACTGAAGCCCCAGCTACTGCTCCAACCATTGAAGCTTCAGCTACTGAAATTCCAATTACTGAAAATTTAACAACTGAAAATACTGAAAATCTAATTACTGAAAGTTCATCATTTGACGGTACAACTAAAAGTTTGACTACTGGAAATTTGGCTCCTCAATCCTTAACTTCTGAAAGCTCGATTAATAAGAGTTTGAAACCAACAGCTGCTGAAACTTTTACCATTTCTACAATTAGTCCAAATACAAGTATTCAAGATCTTCCTGATAATATATCTACTTCAGATAGTAGTATAAAATCAGAGTCTAATGTTGCTGTTAGTGATTCTACTTTAAATACAACTTCCGTAGCTAGCATCGATGAATCAAGTGTCATTGCAAACATGCCAGTTAAAATTACAACTTCTGATTCAAAAATTATGGATTCAACTACGTTCTTACAGCAAACTACAAGCTCTGTCACAATTGAACCATCAATTTTGCTGGACTCAGAACAATATTTGGGAATTAAAACTATCTATAGTCAATTCAAAAACTATACATCAAAAGAGGAAGGACCAAAATCAACAAGTTATACTTCCTTTGTTTCTATGACATCAAATGGTATTATATTCACTGATACTCAAATTATTTATGAAACAATTGATGGTACTCACTTTATAAAATATACTGATTCTTTAAGAAATACTGAAACTTTAAAAAATACTGAAATCTTAAATGAAGATTTACATACATTAGCTGCTACTCATTTGGTTCAACCTATTAGTGAGTCAAAAACACAAATACCTCATGATTACACATCTGCATTACCAAATTTGGCAACATCAAACGTGTCAGAAAAGTCAGAAGAAAGTTTAAACCTTAAACCTGAATTAGTACAAACTAAATCAGATAATGCCATTGAAATTGTTGAAAAAAGTATAACCTCTCCGGGAGGCTTAAAACTGACTACAACAGAATTAGAAACTCAAACCTTATTATTCCAACTGTATTCAACAAGTAAAGATGAACCCGCGGTTCTTCAACAATTAGAAAATAGTGGTATTTCCAATTATCATTATTTGGTCATAACAGTATTCTGCTTAATCATTGGGCTGGTATTGATGTAAACATTAATAAATATCTTATCTACTTTTGCTTTAATCTTCGGCCTCGGAGTTAGTTTCTAAGGATTGTGTGTATCACGTGCGTCATTTTTTTATGGTTGCAACTGATATATAAATGCATTTTTCCTTTTAATTTTTCTTAAATATATCAATCATGAGTAATTCATCAATCGATAAAGTTGCTTTTGTATCAGGTGCAAATGGTTTCATTGCTCAACATATTATTAAATTACTTTTAGCTGATAATTTCAAAGTTATTGGATCAGTAAGAAGTGAATCAAAAGGTGATTATTTGAAATCAATGATTAAATCAGATAAGTTTTCATATGAGGTTGTTCCAGATTTACTTAAAGTTGATGCATTTCATGATTCTTTAATAAAAAATCCAAATATCACTGTTTTTTATCATGCTGCTTCACCAGTGGTTGAAGCAGAACAAGGCGAATATGAAAGTAAGATTATCAAACCAGCAATCGAAGGTACTAAGAATGCATTACTGGCAATAAAAGAGTATGGTAAGAACATTCAAAAAGTGATAATTACATCATCTGTTGCTTCAATTAAATCAATTTATGGTAAAGATTATGAAAAAACTCATGTTTATACTGAAGCAGATCATAATAAAATTACTTTAAAAGAAGGTTTGGAAAATTCTGTATATGCTTATTTTGCATCTAAATCATTTGCAGAACAAGAAATTTGGAAATTTGTTGAAAAGGAAAAGCCAAAATTTGCAGTTACAACAACTCATCCAGTTCTTGTATTTGGTCCTGTAGCTTATGGTATTGAAGATAAAGCTAATATCAATCTTTCAAACAAATTTGTACTTAAATTATTGAAATTGAATCCTGAAGATCAAATTCCTGAGTTTGTTTCTAGATTCATAGATGTACGTGATGTTGCAAGAGCTCATATTGTACCATTTTATAAAGATTTAGATAAACAAAGACTTGGATTATCTGCTTATGCATTTTCAAATGAACTTATTATTAGCATTTTAAATAAAGATTTTCCAAATTTAAAATTACCAAAAGGTGATGTCCTTAAAGCACATGAGCAACTTAAAAATTGTTACCAAGTTGATTTTTCAAAAACTGAGAAACAGTTAGGATTTGAATACATTACTTTGGAAAAATCTATAGTTGATTTAATTAAACAAATGTCAGAGTAATATAAAAAGTGTCACGTGATTATTTTTTGTAGTTTTTTCCTGTTATCTTGACTCATAATTATTCTCTCCAGAATTTTTCATCATGTTTGATTTAAAACAAGTCATTCGTTCAAATATCTTGACATTAGAACCGTATAGATGTGCAAGAGATGATTTTAAAGAAGGGATCTTGCTAGATGCTAATGAAAATACAATTGGTCCATCAATACCTGATTTATCATCTGAAGAAGATAAATTAGAATTGAATAGATATCCAGATCCACATCAACATGAATTGAAACAACAAATTATAGATTACAGGAACAAAACACCAAATAAATATTTGAAAAACAAACAAGATGAATTGAAAGTGGATAATTTATGTTTGGGAGTTGGTTCAGATGAAAGTATTGATTTATTATTAAGATGTTGTTGTTCACCAGGGAAAGAAAAAATGTTGATTTGTCCTCCAACTTATGGAATGTATTCAATTTGTGCAATTACAAATGATGTAAAGATTGAAAAAGTTGCATTAACTATTCCTGATTTTCAAATTGATCAAGATAAAATTATTGAAAAATTGAAATCTGATCAAGATATAAAATTATTATACTTGACATCACCTGGAAATCCAACTGGGAAATTGATAAATGTTGATAGTATTATTGAATTGTTAAATAAAGTACAATCATTCTGGAATGGTTTAGTAATTGTTGATGAAGCATATATTGATTTTAGAGCTAAATCAGATGGTTTCAGTGATTCAATGTCTACTTTAGTCAATCAATATCCTAATTTAGTTGTGTTACAAACATTATCAAAATCATTTGGTTTGGCAGGTATACGATTGGGTGTTACATATTCATCAAAAGAATTAAGTCACTACCTTAATGCTATGAAATATCCTTATAATATTTCATCACTAACTTCAAATATTGCAATTAGAGCAACAAATGAATCAGGTCTTAATCTTATGGAGAAATTTGTTGATCAAATTATAAGTCAGAGAGAAGTTGTTTTAACTGAGTTGCAAAAATTACCCAATGTTGGAAGGAATATCGGTGGTTTGGATGCGAATTTTGTTTTACTTGAAATATTGGATAAAGATGGCGAACCTTCAAATGATATAGCTAAAAGTTTATATAATAAATTGGCAACTGAGCAAGCCACTGTTGTTAGATTCAGAGGTTCAGAATTAAATTGTACCGGTGGGTTAAGAATTTCAATTGGTAAACCAGATGAAAACAAAGTCTTGATCAAAAATTTTAAGAAAGTTTTAGATGAAATTATAGTTTAATATAGGAACTTAGTAATTCCGAGCCTCTCCATTTTTTATATACAGTCTTGAAACTTTTTGAAAAAAAAATCTTTTACTCAAGAGACCATAAATTTATCAATACCATGGCTAAGCAAAACTTTGTTGGTTTGGTGGTTTCCCAAGGTAAAATGTCCAAGACTGTTAAAGTCAGGATTTCTGGTAAATCTTATGACACCAGAATTGATAAAGAAGTAGTCAAGAGAAAAGATTATTTGGTTCATGATGAAGGTAATATATGTAAAGAAGGTGATATAGTTAGAATTGAATCTATACCAAAAATATCCAAAAAGAAATATTTTGCGATTGCTGAAATCAAACAAAACAAAGGTCAACAGTTTGCTCAATATGAAGATTTAGCCAAATCAAGAATTAAACAAGAACAAATTGATTTTTTGAATAGTTTTAATAATCATAAAGTTGAATTTAATAAAATTATAACACATATTAGTGATTTGAAAAAATTGGATGAACTATCATATAAATTATCAAATAATATATCTCAAGAAGATTCAAATGATAATGATTTATTATTGGATGAAATTAATCAAATAAAGTTAAAATATAAAATAAAATCTTGGCCAACCACTGAACCACTTTTGGATATTGACATTAGTAAACCTATTTATAATGGAGAACAAGAGAAAAGAGTTCATTTCATACAATATATTCTTGAACATATTAATTCTGAAAAATATCAACAATTGAGAGAAAGTATATTGGGTGATAATATTGAAAAACAAGCAAATATTCAAAAAAATTTGCTTAGAAAACATTTTTTAAACATAAATAATGAATTACCTTTTAAATTACCTGAGTAGAAAACATGTATATATGAATCGAATGTAAATATTTAAAGTAATAATTAGTTTTTTTACCTACATGACCCTTAGTAATATCTTAATAACTACATCAAACTGTCGTGAATAGTCATGTTTACTGCTATATTTGATGGGTGCAAAATTCATCAAAACAACGGATTTGTATTTTATTTCCACGCATCGAAATATTCCCACGCATGGTAAACATGATAATAATAAAATGATAAATAAATCTTCAACATTTCAATCAGATGTTATAAAAGCTTTTAATAAGCTACGGCCTGACTCAGCTGAGCAAACTATATTGAATAATAAAAGTGTACAACATTATGAAGATAAATTATCTCCTTTGCTTAAAAACTATCATCAACCAAACTCACAAGGGAATAAAAAAGTGAAAGCACCTATTGCTTTTAAAAGTGCATTGAGTTTCCCAATCGAATCAGTTTTGAATTTGAATGTTCGACCTGGTGAACCATATTTTGTATTTTGGTTTTTAATTAGTTCGTATTTCCCTTTGATTGCTGCTTGCCTTGGACCTTTATCAAATATGATTTCTATTGTTGCGTTGATACAACATTGGAGAGAAGATGTGAATACTGGTTATTTACTTCCAGATACTCATCGAGTTGTTGTTATGAATGCCATGTCATTAGTTTTAGGTGTTATTGGAAACATTTCATTATTAATGAATTTTTCAAGGTCAGTGAAATATTTGATCTCACAATGTGTTTCAATATTTTCATGGTTTTGTGCTAGTGCTTTATTAATAGCAGCAGTTTTGGTTACAAATTATCAAACAATGGATTCAAATTTAACAAGATCTGAAGGATTTTATTTTGCATGTTTTACAGCATGTTTTTATTTTGCATGTACAGTTATTTTATTAATTAATTTTTTGGGTTATAAACTTGATAAATATCCAGCTACTTTTAATTTAGATCAAAAGCAAAGAACATTGATGTTGTTTACTATTTTTTTTGCAATTTGGTCAATTTGTGGTGCTGTATCAATGGCTCATTTGATTAATGGATTAACTTATGGTTCTTCGTTATATTATTGTATCGTTTCATTTTTAACCATAGGTTTAGGTGATATCATCCCTGTTACATCAGGTGCAAAAGTAGTTGTATTGATATTTTCATTAGGTGGTGTTTTATTAATGGGGTTAATTGTTGCAAGTTTAAGGTCTGTTATTCTATCTTCTGCAGCACCAGCTATATTTTGGAATGATATTGAAAAAGAAAGAGTTAAATTGATAAATCGTTTACAACAAAAGAATATTCATTTATCACAAGCTGAAGCTTTTCATAAAATGAGAACTTTGAGAAAGAAAACAAAACGGAAACATACAAATTTTTCTTTATTATTGACTGTTATAATATTTGTACTTTTTTGGTTAATTGGAGGACTTGTTTTCCACAAAATTGAAGGTTGGACATATTTTCAATCAATTTATTTTTGCTTTTTATGTTTGATAACAATTGGGTATGGAGATTATGCCCCAAAAACTCATTTGGGAAGAGTTTTTTTCGTTAGTTGGGCTATTGGTGCAGTTCCATTGATGACAATTTTAATAAATAATGTTGGTGATAAATTGTATGATTTTTTCCAAAGTTTATCAATATGGTTTTCAGGTTGGTTTTTCTCACCTGATAAAGAGTTTGAATTCAAAAAGAAGATGAAGAAACAAATGGAAGAAGATCAAGATGATGAAATGACAATCAATTCAAAATTAGTTTTAAATGAAGAAGTTGAAGAAGATGAAGAAATGAATTCTCTTGATTACGAAGAGAATGAAGATGATGAAAAAGAATCTGATAATCAAGATGAGAAAACTTACATGTCATCAAATATGAATTATTCAAAAATTTTTGATAAAATCAAAGCATCTAAAGAAGCACATGAAAATATTTTAGATTACTTAGAACGATTAAAACCATTAATTCAAGATAGTGTACAAAATCCAATGAAAAAGTATAGTCATAAACAATGGCGAGAGTTGTTGCATTCTTTAAATACAAAAGATATAAATATAGAGAGCAATGATAGTTTTGATGGATTCTGGTTGGGTGATGATTCGCCTTTACGATTACCATTGAAAGAACCAAATTATTTAATTCTTCGGGTATATTTTAGAATTGAAGAAATTCTACAAAATATAGTTG
Source organism: Insectozyma xiaguanensis (assembly GCA_030555925.1). Classification (NCBI taxonomy): domain Eukaryota; kingdom Fungi; phylum Ascomycota; class Pichiomycetes; order Serinales; family Debaryomycetaceae; genus Insectozyma; species Insectozyma xiaguanensis. The sequence continues at coordinate 15,936 of JANIVQ010000066.1, read as the reverse complement.
ATCAAGAAATTGAAGAGATGAAATTTTTTACAAAGAGTCAAGATAATGATGAAAAAAGAAATAACAAAACAATTACATTTGATAAAAGTCATTAATATATATTTATAAATCTACATCTTTTAAATGTCCTTGTTGTGGGAATTTTGGTTCGACTGAATAGGCAGGAACTGGAGTTAATTCAATTGAGTCATTGATTGGAGTTTCCAAATTTGGTGGTGGTTGTTCAATTGAATTTCTGGCAATATATCTTGATTGTATATTAACGGCAAATTTTAGTAATAAAAAGATAAACAACATCACAATCATTGATAAAATCAAATATGGGATAATGACTACTACTAAACTAGGTTCTTTTTTAGGATTCAAATGAGTTGAGTCGTCGTCATAAAATAAATGATTACGACTTGGATAAATGTCATCCATAAACCTTTGTCTATCTGTTTTTCTAGCTATGTACATTGATGATTGATTTTTGGAAATTGAACCATTTACCCATATTTAAATACAACAATTTAGCATAACATAATAATTGACGCAATTTGTTTCGTAAATTTTTAACCGTATATATTTTGCAGCACCTTGCCGCAAAATTCAACATCAATCAATGTTATGGCCAAGAATAAAGTCTACAGTGTCAAAGGTTTATTGAGTCACGTGCATGGTCGCGTGCTCGTTTTTTTTTATATTTTTGTTTTGTTTATTTACAACCAGTTTTAAATGACAACCTCTACTACATCTTCAAGAGAACTGGCTTTGGAGAAAGAGTATAATAGTTTGGTTGAGATTAACAAAAGTTTATCTAATGTATTAATTGCAATTAACAAAGTAGGAGATGATATAAATCAGTTCAATTCATCAACAAACAATACAATAATATTAATGGATAAATGGCAAAAAATATTAAAAGATTCAAGTTCAACAAAGGATATGTTGAATGATCAATCATTCATACCAGGGGAAGATGAAGAGGATCTAGATAATAAAGAGAATATTGAATTGAGAAATCTAGAAAATAAATTAAATTTAATTAATGATGAAAATCAAAAATTGAATGCTCAATTACAAGATCAATTAAATAAAAATGAGATGAACCAAGTGAAAGCTAGAGAAAGGAAACGAAGATTAGGATTGTGAGGGAAATATATAACTAATGATTTATGCCAATTCTAAATCTCTAATTCTTGTTTAAATTCCGGTTCTAACATGGTGGTACAATATCGGTAATAACTATAGAAGAGAAAAATAAAGTTAAACAAAAAATTTTCAAGATTTATAGTTGGAATAATGGACAATCAATTGTCTTTACCAGAACGAATATTTGGTTATATTTGTTTAATATGGTATATGGTAATACTAATAGTTGCATACATGGGTTTTTTCGAAATTATAACAAAATTTCATAGGAAAAGATTACTTAAATCTGAAGATTTAACAAAAGATGAAGAATTTGAAGGTGTTACAATAATACGTCCAATAAAAGGTATAGACTCGGAATTGAAATCATGTTTAGAATCATCATTTTGTCAAAATTATCCAAGAGATAAGCTACAAATCTTGTTTTGTGTTGATGATCCGAATGATGTTTCAATACCAATTATTAAAAAATTGATTAAAAAATATCCAACGGTTGATCTGGAAATATTAATAAGTTCAAATTATTCAAATGTTACAAAAATAAGTGATGAACATTATGGTCCAAATCCAAAAGTTAATAATTTATCAAAAGGAATATTGAATGCAAAGTATGATATATTATGGATAATGGATTCAAATGTTTGGGCAAGTTCAAATATATTGAAGAACTCAGTAATTACATTGAATGAAAATTTAAATAATGGAAAAGTACTTAGTGATAAAAGACCAGTTAAATTAGTTCATCATGTACCATTAGCATTAGATATTGAATATGATATTGATGCCAATGAAGATTTAGAAGATTTAGAAAATAATTTAACTCCAATTCAATCAAACGAATCTAATTTAAAATTAACAAATAGAAAATCAAGTAATAATAAAATTCCAAAATCAATTACTTTAGATAGAACAAAGCAACCATTACTTAAAAAGATTGGGTCCAAATTAGATGAAATGTTTCTACATACTTCACATTCCAAATTTTATGTTTCATTAAATAATTTAGCAGTAGCACCATGTGTAAATGGTAAATCCAATATTTATCGTAAATCAGTACTTGATAAATCAGTTTATGAAATACCTTATAATAACTCCAATTTCTTCAAAGATTCAAAAGTTAAAAATGATGCAAAATTTTATTCATCTTTAGGTTTAGGACATTCAATGAAATTTTTCGCTAGATATATTGGTGAAGATAATATGATTGGTATAGCCATTTGGGAAAATTGTAATGGTAGAACTGGTTTAACCACTGATGTAGTTGTTCAACCACTTAATGGGTTAGACAATAATACGTTGAAAGATTATATAAATAGAAGAGTGCGATGGTTGAGAGTAAGAAAATATATGGTATTGTTAGCAACATTGATTGAACCAACAACTGAATCAATAATTTGTGGAATTTATGGTAATATTGGTATTTCAATTGTATTTTTCAATAGATTTTTCACTGGTTGGTTATTTATAATTCATATGTTAATATGGATTATCACTGATTTCATACAATATGATACATTAATCAATAATGTCAAAGATGAAAATGGTAAAAAGGAAGAGAATAATATGGTTTATACACCTAAATGGTTGAATCAAATAAATAAAATAGATTCATTACATAAATTATTAAGATGGATAATGATTTGGATAATTAGAGAATTGTTGGCATTACCAATATGGATCATAGCAATGTTTGGACATGAAATAGATTGGAGAGGTAGTCCATTCAAGATTAAAAAGGATTTAACTGCTGAAGAATTGTAATATTAAAAATTATATAGACACGTGATTTGTTTAAAACACGTCTGTTTCATAATAAAATTTAAATTTGAAACATTTTAAATTTATGACCAATTTAGGCAAATGAAAACTTAAATCAAAGATCAGAGAAACATAACGTTTAGAATGTTGATTTCTTTCTCGATTGTAGAAATAGAAACCAAAAATTACACGATTTCGTAACTCTGTTTGTTTATCTCTTTATCTTCATCGTCATTAAAGATAAACATTTTCTTCTTTTTTGAAAATCAACTCCTTTCATTCAACTCAACTCACCAATTGTTTCAATCCTAAGCTACATCTTACAACATATCTTGAAATAAGAAACTGATTTCCCCAATTCAAAATTAAGAAAAATATAAATAAAAAAAATAAAAAAAAAAAAAATAAAATTAAATTTAGAATTTAAAATTTAAAGTCTGATCGCATTAAATTGTCCCCTTTTATCACCATCCAACTTTCATTGGTATCAATTTACAATTCACGTGTACCAAATTATAACCAACCAGTTTGGAACTATACTAATTACTAATTCATTATCACATTCATTTAATTAATCAACATTCATTCATTTAATGTCAGAAATATTATCACCCGTACCCACGTCCAATTTCAATCAACAAAGAGAAGTTTGTAAAAAATGTAATCAATTAATAATTGAAGGTCATGCATATGAGCTTGGTGAAGATAGATGGCATATAAATTGTTTTAATTGTTCAAAATGTGAAACTTCATTAGGTTGTAATTCGAATTTTTTAGTTTTGGGGAATGGAAATTTGATTTGTTCAAATTGTTCATATAATTGTAAACAATGTAATAGGAAAATTGATGATTTGGCTATTTTAACTGGAGATCAAGCTTATTGTTCAAATTGTTTTAAATGTAGAAGTTGTAAAAATAAAATTGAAGATTTGAGGTATGCAAGAACTTCAAAAGGTTTATTTTGTATGGATTGTCATGAAAAATTAATTGCAAAGAAGAAGAAATATGATGCAAAGAAGAAACATTTACAAATGTTACAACAAAAGCAACAACAAATGGATAAAGAAAAAGAAAAATTAAAAGATAGTAATGAAAAATTTACATTATCATCAAATAGTTCAAGAAATAGTTTAATTCAATCTTATTTACACAGTAATTCAGTTACTAGTGTTTATACAAATCATCATAATGATTCATCAACTTCAGTTCATTCCAAAAATAAATCTTTACCACCACCGCCACCACATCAACAAGTTTCATCTAATGATTCCATTACTGATCCTGAGATTGTACGCAATCATTCTAATAGTACTCAAGATAATGATTTCTCAATTGAAGAAGTTCAAAATAGTTCTTCAGAATCTGATACTGATGAAAATGATACTTTAATCAATGGTACTTCATTAAGAAGAAATCGTTTATCACCTGTAAGTCAACTATCAACACCTGTTTTTGATCAAAGTAGTTTGAATGAAAGAGCAAATGATAGAACTATCCATCTTGATATAATAAATACTCCATCTTCATCAGAATCAATTGAAAATCAATTAAGACCAGCTCCAAATTTAACATCAAGAAATGAAAATATTAGTCAAAATTCATTGCGTAAAAATACTCATAATGATATGGGGAAAAATTTATTGATACTATCACCAAACCAATTCCATGATAATGAATTTCATGCAACCAGATCACCTGTAATCAACCAAACTGATGGTGCAAAGTATGATAGACTGAATTATTATGAAGATAAACCTAAATCGGGTGCTTCATCACCATTTGCAAAAGCTAATCGACAAGCAAGAGTAGTTGAAACTAATGATGAAATACCAACTGATGAAATAAATGATGAAGTTACAAATCAATTTAATACTCCTAAAAAAGTGGTTTCTAATAATTCTGGTATTTCATTATCTTCACCTCCACCAAAATTACCATTACCTAGTACTCCAATTAGAAAAAAATTTGATGAATCTATACAAAAGGGATTAGGTTTGGAAAATGTAGATTTAGAGAAAAAGGATTCATCTAGAGTCATTGGAAATACTACACCAACAGTAACTAATCTTGAAGAAATACCTTCACAACAATCTACACCTCATCAACAACAATTCCAAATGTCAAGAACTGCTTCAATAATTAGAGGATTAAAACATAAACGTTCTACATCTGGTGGTGGTAATCAATCTAAATTTGGGTTTTTCAAAAAAGATGATCAAAAAGGGCATTCAAGAAATATATCTGATGGTTCAGTTACTGGGATTAGTAGTTTTTTAACACCACCTTTAAATGGTTCTACAAGTTCAAAATTTAATAATGGACATATAAGATCTACTTCAGATTCAACAATGATGTTTATGGATGATGATCCTTATGATTTGAAACAAATTAAATATGAAATACAACAAATGGGTAATAATAAAATATTACTTGATACTGAATTGAAAAAATTAAAAAATGATAAACATAAATTGTCAGAAAATTTGAAAAATTTACAATCATTAATAACTTCTGAATCAATTAAATATGATAATTTAACTAATGAAATTAAAGAATTGACTTCACAAAGGGATAAATTATTGGTTCAAAATAAAGAATTGATTGAACAAAATAAACAACTTGGCAAACCGAAATTTACTGATGATGATGAGAATGTTTCGAACCAAAGGTCAATATCACCAGTTAAAGATGATGGGTCATCTCAGCAAGTTCCACAACAACAAGCTCATCAAATACCTGCAATTACGTTGGTTGAAGATGAACAAACACAGAAGGCAACTAGGTTGAAATTTTGGAGAAGACCTAAAATTGGTACCCCACATGTTGTTCCTATTGAGTCATCACTGTATCAACCACAACCACAACAACAACAAAGATTACCAAATAGTGTATCATCTCAAGGTCTCAGAGTTGGTACTCCACAATCAAATGGTAATAAATTTACAAAATCGGTGTCTTCAAATATATTAGATTCTTTCCTACATAATGATACATTGTTTAATTCAACAATTCAAAAACGTTCAGAATATGAAGGTAATCCAATTCCATTTTTAATAACTAGATGTATATTAGAAGTTGAAAAAAGAGGTTTAGATAGTGAAGGAATTTATCGAATTTCAGGAGGAAATTCAGCAATTGTATCAATTGAAAATTTTTTCACAAATTTACCTATAGAACCAAATGAAAAGCAAATGAATAATTTAGATGAATTATTACAATGTGATATTCATGCAATCACATCAGCATTGAAAAGATATCTTAGAAAATTGCCTGAACCTGTTATTCCTTATTCATTATATGATGAATATATTAAAATTGCCCACATTCAACCTCCAACTCAAAGAATACCTGAATTAATTAAATTGATACATAAATTACCAAATGCAAATCAAAGAGTATTGAATTTATTGTGTAAACATTTAAATAAAATAAATTCATTAAATCATTTAAATAAAATGAATTTTAAAAATTTATCAGTTGTTTTTGCACCAACATTGGTAAGAGATCAAAATGGTGAAAAGGAAATGATTGATATGGGTTTTAGAAATGATACAACTGAAACATTGATGACTGAATCTACAAATATATTCAAGTAGATTATGATAATATACAATTAAGCTATGTACAAGAAAATTGGTCTCTCTCTATCCATCTCTCCAAATATTTCGCTCATTTCAATGAATATCTTTGATCTGTGGATTTGAATACATTTCATATCTTTTATAACCAGTTCGTATTAAATGTTCAATTGTATTAAATTGTATCTTGGGTATATTTTTATATTTATTAAATTCTTCATGAATAAATAATCTCCAATGATTCTGAGTCTCTATTGGTTTTGTTTTAACACATCTTGAACTCAATCTATACAATTTCAAGACTTCTCTTTGTAACCCAGATAATTTCATAATCAAACGTAATTCCTGGAGCAAAAAAAATATCAATGTCAAGAGAAAAAATCTACGACAATAAAAAACAATGTCGGTCATTCCAATCTTTAGAATCACCGAATCACCGACCATATTGAATAAATAATTTATACATTAATAATTAATACAGATATTCTATTTCAAATTTGTGAAATCAACTTCACCATCTCTATGACCATCACATTCTGAATTTATACCACAAGTACATGAGCCTTTCAATCTTTTACCACATGAACAAGCTTCACCTTCAACAGGTACTATATTTTCAGTTTCAGCTTTTGAACAATTACAATGTAATGCTGGTTGTTTACCACATGAACAAGTTGATTTAGAAGCACAAACACATACATTAGCTGAACAAACCATATTGAATTGAAATTAAAGTTATAAGTTTATAAAAATATTGAATTAAGAAATGACCGATTAACTGTATTTATATATTTTTTGATTCAGATATCATATCATGTTTTTTAATCTGATGTTGCAAGATTTATTTTTTTTTTTTTTTTTTGTTTCTATGCATATACTTTTCAGCCAATCAGAGCGGAGTTATAGTAAGCAATTCGTAATCATTCATTATACATTGATCTTTAGCGCTTTTCCTAAATTCCATCTGATAATTGTATATAATATAATAGATTAAATCTAGAATAAATAAGGTAAATTGTATGTAAAATAATAAGTAAAGCAAAGTATATTCATTTCTATAAACAATTCTCGATAATAGTAGTGTACCAAACACAATAAATATCGGAGATAATTCGGAGTTAAATTAGTAAATTGCTGCAAATTTTGGCAACCAAATTAATTAAGATTGCAAATTCATATAAACATTACTCATCAAATGTTGGATAATCTTTTCCATCGATCTTTTAAAGGACCCAATTCAGCTGTTGAATTTTCAGTCAAATCCTTCTCTTTCTCTTCACCAACATTTACATCTTTTAAAATTTCTTCATTAACAATTTCATCTTCATTTGTATTTGGTGGTTTTAATTGATTTCGTAAACTTAAAATTGCTTCATCAAATTTTGATCTTGAATGATTAGAATTTTCATTTGAATGAATTCCTGTTGTTGGTGATTGGTTATAATCTAAAAATACATTATCATCAGATTTTCTTTTCCTTTTATTTGTATTTGGTGATTGAGAAATTGTTTTTAACTTTGGTTCCTCCAATGATAAACTATCATTTTGTTTATCACTCAATTGTGGTGGTTCTAATATAATATCATCTTTTTCAATTTCATGCACCGATGATCCACCACTTTGTCTTGTGTATTTTGGTGTATCTGGAAATTTTTTTAAATCAAATTTTTTATTTATTCCCTTGTTTGGTGGAGAAGATGATACAAATATTTTTGAATTTTCAGTGCCAATTTCTGATCTCAAAACTGGAGGTTCAGGAAATGTTGGTGATGAATTTAAAATATTTTGAAGTATAGCTGATCGCCTTGATGATACCGGAGTTTTCTGTTCTTGTTGTTGTTGTTGTTTCTTTGGTGACACTGACAATTTATGATACGCATCTAGTGATTGCCTAATGGTATGAATCTTCATAGGTGATGGTCTTTGATGATGAGTTGAATCTTTACCAGGTGTTGATGAATTTTTCAAATGTTTATTTTCTTGTTCAGTTGACCATGTTGGAGTATCTTCATCAGCTTTTAGTATTGGTCTTTTAAATTCAATATTTGGCTTTTCATTTAAATCTCCTTCATTATTTTCATACAATAAACTATTTTTAATTTCATTATTAATTGGATCTTCATAAGTATTCAATTCGATATTTGCTGATTGTTCAAAAAACCCTTTCCAAAATCCAGCATTGTCCCATACTTTTTGACTTTCTTTTGCATATTCTTGTATTATTGGTTTAATTTTATCATTAATTATCGAATTCGCTTTTGATATGTTTTTATCCACTTCTTGCAATACAAGTGTTGTCTCCTGATCTAGCTGTTCTAAAATCTCTCTTGCTTTCCGTTGTTCTTCTTCATCTGAAGATTTGGTTGATTTTCTCTTGGATGATGAAGGTGCAATTGAATATCGTTTCATTGTTTAGGTTTGGTTGAAAAATATGTTGCAATTTGTTTTCACCTAAAATAGTTCAAAGTACACGACTTTTTATATACAAAGTATTATACAAACTAAAACTAAAATGGCTATCTCTAAAGCAGAATTTGACGCCAAATAACCCGGTCTGTTCGCAGCTAACAAGATCGCAGCTGACAACTTTTTTTTCCTATTTGGGAACAACATCCCAAAAAGGAAAGGCTTCTACAAAGGAAGAGAAAAAAATGAAGAAGAAAAGTGCGTGTATATTATTTAAAAATTTCCTAAAAGAGAATTAAAATCTCAAATAGGAAAAAAAAGTTGTCAGCTGCGATCTTGTCAGTTGCGAACAGACCGGTTATAACATTTGTACCCCCAGCAGGCCATCCTCCCAGCAGGCCAAACTATAATGTGATTACATAATATTCAGTAGCTAAATTATGTAATAATTTTTTGTTTTTGTGTAATAATGTACTTTTTTTTGGTGTTGTCGCTAGCGCTTGGCCTGCTGGGAGGATGGCCTGCTGGGAGGATGGCCTGCTGGGAGGATGGCCTGCTGGGGGTACAAATGTTAACATTCAACAAAATACGAGTCGCGGAAATTATTCAAGGAAAAAAAAAATAGGAAGCGATAATTGAACTTTATTCAGACCAATCTTAACAAAGGAATGGGTAATATTATGTCGGTTTCCTTTGCACCAGAATGTACACCAGCTAAGAATGCTTATGATGATTGTTTTAATAAATGGTATACTGAGAAATTCTTAAAAGGTAAATCTATTGAAAATGAGTGTACTGAGTTTTGGGATACTTATATAACTTGTATAAATGCAAATTTGGCTAAAGAAGGTATTAAACCAATGTTGGATAAGGCTAGAGAAGATGAACCATTTAGTCATGAGGAAATTAAACAAAGTATAGATGATCAAAAGAAGTAAACACTAGACAATTCTGTAAATAGAGAAAATATAAGAAAAAAAAAATATCTTGTAATGTTGGTTGAAGAAGTACCTAAATCTACAAATGCAAATAGTTCAACTGTTTATTTCAGTTCATCCATAAATCTCACGGCAAGACTGATTAAAAAACATGATGGTGAACCAAATAAAAAGAGTCGAGCCAAAGTTAATTATAATCTTACATCATTAATGAACGCACAGACAAATGTAAATCAAACTGAATCAAATACAAATGGACCATTAAAATCATCTCAACAAATACAATTGGAAAGATTAGTTTCAAAACGAATGACTGAATTAGATTCAACTACAAAATCATTTGAATTACCAAAAAACTTTCTTTATACAAGTATTCATTCATCTGGAGATAAAAAATTAACTCAAAAATCAAGGCTTGGTAATACTCCAACTACTAAAAAAATATTAGCAGCTAGAAGAAATTTAAATCTGTATTTTGAAGAAGAAAGGAATTTAATATCAATAAATAGTATACTTGGATTAAATTATCAATTTGTTGATTTTAGTGATATTAATAAACAACTGACCAAAAAGAGAAAGTTGGAAAGAATAAGACCAAAATTAAGACTTTGTTGTATTTGTGGTTCAAAATCAAATTATTCAAGATGTTCATTATGTGGATTGTTTTATTGCAGTGTCAAATGTAATAATTTACATCAAGAACTGAGATGTACATAACAAATTTTCATTATATATTATTGATAAAATTCAATTAGTATAAAACTTTGTCTAAATGAAATTTATACTTTTAATTTTACTTTCAATATGTTGTTGTGAAAAAGTATCTGATTATTTAAAATTAGTTCAGTTTGCAAATTTAGCAACTGTATCATATTGTGTGACGAAAAATTTACAAATTGGATTATTGGGTGATCCAGATACAAATTGTTCAATTAAAGCATGTAATAATTATTTTTTAAAACATGTAGAAATTATAAAAATTTTTGATTTTAATCAATTGAATGAAGTTGGGACTGGTTATTATGCAGTTGATCATGAACGAGAAACAATTATCTTGGTTTTTCGAGGCTCGGCATCAACAAGAGATTGGGCAACAAATATAAATTTTACTCCAACTTCTTATACACCCATTGTTCATGATGATGATTTCAAAACTGCAAAACCATTGATTAAACTTAAATGTGAAAATTGTCGTGTTCATCAAGGTTTTTATAGGTTTTTAAAAGATAATTCTGGTGCAATAATTCATGCTGGAATTAAATTAAAACTGCAATATAAAAATTATCAATTTTTAATCATTGGTCATTCATTAGGAGCTGCATTAACTGTCATGAGTGGTATTGAATTTCAACTCTTGGGTTATGACCCTTTAGTTGTGACATTTGGTGGACCAAGAGTTGGTAATGAAGCATTTTGTGAATTTGCTGATGATATTTTTAATACAAATGAACTTTCAAAACAAATTTTTATGGAAGAAAATTTTAATAATGGTTTGATTAGAGTGGTACATAGACGTGATCCAATACCGTATTTACCACCAATGTTTTCTCATGCTGGATTTGAATATTTTATTGAAAAGAGGAAATTACCTCATAAAGAAAAAGATTTAATACGTAAAGGTTCTCAAGAATATGAAATTAATAAACGAACTTTTAATTTAGGTTTGAAACCTTCAACTTTTTGGCCTAATAGATTAGGAAAATATGAACATACTCATTATTTTCGAAAAATTACAAGTTGTAAAAATTAATATACATTTTTATTACAAATTTCCAACATTTGATCTTTATTACAAACTTTGAATCTTGATTTACCTAATTCTTTACCTTTTTCAAGTTCAAATTTATTTAAATTCAACCATTTATCCCAAGAAATAGTATTTGAAGGAATGTCAATGTTGTCATTTGTTTTAATGTATCTATCGTTTGCAATATCTTCTAAAATTTTATCTGCTGTATCAAATGAATCCATCATTGTTGTTGCTATAACACCTTTTGGACCATTTTTAATCCAACCTGATGTATACCAACCATCTTTGAAAATTGCATTATGCTCGTCTTTACCTTTAGATTCATTTGATAATAATCGTCCTTGTTTATTGTGTAATTTATTATTTTCAAACCATAAACCTATTTCATCCAACCCTTCAATTGGTGAGCCTTGATATCCTATAGATAGTATCACCAATTCGTTATCTTCAGTTATAATTTCCTTTGTTGAAATCACTTTACCTGGTTGTAAAGGGTCATTTAATGGTTGATTCTTTATAAATTTTGTCTTTACAACTTCACCTTCACTCCCAATAAATTCTATTGGACTTTTTAAATATTGTAATTCCCAAGATTTAGTACCTTGTTTTTCAATATTATTATATTTTTCAATTATCGATATTCTTCTTTTATCAACTCTACCTAATTTTGATTTATCTATATTTTCTAGTATACCTTTTTCTAATGGTTTAAATTTAACAGAATCCAATTCAAACAATTCTCTAATCTCCTTATTTGTAAATGCAGATTCTAATATACCTCTTCTTGCAACTATTCTAACATGTTCAATCGTACTTTTATTTAATAATTCTTGAGCTTCGGTTGAAATATCAGTGGTTTGCCAATGTTTTGTTGAGCTTAACAAAACTCTTGCTACATCCAATGCAACATTCCCATTCCCTATGATTGTAACTGTTTTTATCTTATCCAATGGTGGTGGTATAAATTTATTTTCGATTTGATAATAATCAGGATGTCCATTATACCAATTAACAAATTTTCTGGCTGGGATAACATTCTTAAGATCTGCTCCTGGTATATTCAATTTATTATCATTTGATGTACACCCATATGCTAATACAATTGAATTATAATTATCTTGTAATTGTTTCAATGTAATATCTTTACCAATTTCACAATTACCTATGAATCTAATATCATCTTTATTATTCTCCATTAAATCAATTAAGTAATCTTCACAGTTTTTAACTTCAGGATGATCTGGTGCAACCCCATATCGACTTAAACCAAATGGAGTTGGTAATTTTTCAAAAAAATCAATTTTGAAATTTGTATCTGATGATGATTTGTTGATTAAATGATGAGCTGTATAAAATCCACCAGGTCCAGATCCAACAATGGCAACTTTAAAAGTTTTCGACAATGTTGATGATGTTGATAACCATCGTTTGATCATATTAAATGCCAAATCAAAGGTTGTAAAAAAAAAAAAAAATGGTTTTAGGTTCGGACCTGAAACAAAAAAAAATCAAAAATAAATGCTCCCAGACAGGGAATTGAACCCTGGTCTACCATGCGACAAACGGTAATTCTAGCCACTAAACTATCTGGGACTTTTTGTTGCACGACAATGCTTAATCTAAAACATATAATGATTTATTTTAGCACGTGCAAAATAACGTTTTTTTGAAATACTTTAACGAATAATCACTCCTGAGTTTTGATATTTTTGTATTCGATAGAAAGTTATTGGGTTAATATGTTGATTATTTTAGATTTAAGTTTTATTATAAAAAACTGTGTTTTTTGCTGAAAAATGGTTTTTGCATAATTTGGCTGCATTTTTGTATTTTTCATCCGTTTTGCAGAAAAGTAGAAACAACTTGAAGGGTTTTTATCAATTGAAATAAATTCTAGTTAGCGAAGTTTCTTTTGAAAAGATCCATTATTTAACTTGATAAAGACATAAGCTTCAAGTTTGTTTAAATGAGCGACAACAGACTTATTCCACATTGACAATCGCATTAAAAGCAGCAAATAATTTCATAGTTTTATTAATTAGCTTTAATCAATTTTTTCACAGCATGACTGGTAATAATTTTATACTTTGATTGAGTTATATATTCATAACAAACCAGCTAACTAAATATTACTTATTATTATTTAAGTTTTGCTTTAAGACAATTTAAAATACATTATGTCATACAATTTGCTCTGTGACATCTCCATCAAACTTCTTAATTTATGCTTTTCAATTATATTAATTACTGAGTTTTTATTTTTTGTAGTTTTAAATTGAAATGATGAATCATAAATAATATAAACGATTAAATGTTATTGAATGGCTAGTCAAAATTTCAGATTGACAGCTGAAAACCTTTTCAATTTCCAGCGGATAATCATTTTTCAGCTAATAAGGTTATGGTTATGTTAAAGCTTATTAGAAAATAGTTATCAATCTACATAAGAAATGATTGAACTAATGTGGTGATAATGCGAACAGTTCATAGAAGAAGGGAGCTAATATAAGTAAATCATATCAAGTTGAATCATCAAATTGATTACATCAACTTAAAAAATTTACAAGTTACAACTTTGATCATCATTTTTAACATTCAATCGTATAAAATTTTTTCAAGCAAAGTAAGACTTAGGTGATTTTGATCAGTCTACTTATCAATTAAATCAATTGATATAAATTAATCAATCGATTGTTTTGGTTTGATATATAATACAAAGGATGGGATTAAATTGTAAGAAATGGATGCAAAAAATCAATATTGACAAATTTCACCAGTACAACTAGACGCAGACAACATGAAATATATATCAATCATATTAGATAACCAATATTTTAGTATTATCAAGACTAAACATTAATGTACATATCCACAAGACCAGGTATGACAATTACAATATCATTTACTTCACTTTAAAATTGAATCACCAATTATAAATTTAAATCACTGTTAATAAGCAATCAAAAAAGATTAGAATAAGTAGATCAAACAAATAAAACAATAATAACATCACTAATATACAAATCAAACAATGTCAGTCACATACCAATCTTAAAACTCATTTTAATTAATACTGGGATATTTAAAGTTTTGTATCAAAGTGGAAATTAATTTAAATCTTTCTGGAATACCACCAACAATTGGAGAAACTAATACAATCATCACGTTTACATCCAATAGTTTGTCGCCTTGCATAACAAATGTAGTAGTAAATTGTTTAAAAATTAGATGAAGAAACTGGTTCTGGTTGTTTCTTACCATTAATTTTAATTTTTAAATTTTTGACTTTATAATCAATTTTTAATTTATAATCATTAACTTTGAAATCAACTCTAAATTTTAAATCATCAGCTTTACCGTTAAATTTTTTTTTATATGGTTCAGTGTTGTCATCAAACTTTACCTTCATATTAAAATATTTGTTTTGTAATTTGTACTTCAAATCATTAGCTTTATTATTAACCTTGTATTCCAAATGATGAAATTTATTTTTGATACTTTCAACATGAGTATCAATCCATTCTCTTGCTTACCATATTAAATGGAAATCTTGGAGTATAAATAAAAACAGCTGTAGACAATTGGTGAAGATAAGAAATGTTGGGATGCAAAAATAGAAAATTTTTTGGCTGCAAACTCAAATTTATACACCAATATGTATTATACTTTAAGCAGGGATTTTTAATATACTGCATATTAAAGAAATATACTTTATTATAAGACAAATATACTTGCTATGCCTTATGATGAATATTGAAACGAAATTTTTTAAAATATTGGAAGTTTTGATAAAACAGTGACTGCTGACAGCCGTCAGATAACTGAATTTAAATTATATCAAAGATTCAATAGCATACCAAAAATCTTTGAGATGCCATAAGTCTTAATTATAGACAATGTCTTCTTAAAACACCAACGTAAAATTGATCGCGATGTTGTAAAGAGATAAACTTACATATGCCGTAATCTTTAATCAATGATTATAAAAGTTTAAATTATAATTAAATATACACATTGTTTAAAACATTCAATATTCAATTGTCAAAAGCAATACCTTTTGGTTATATTCAAGTAATTCTTGATTTCAAGCTAACTGCAAAATTTTTGACGACAAATTCAGTCAAAGCAAAAAAATTTAAGGATTCAAGCAATTATTCAGTATTTAGTAAATCAAAAATCTACTCTTGAGTAATTTTCAATAATAAAACATGCAAATATGGGTCTGATTTTGAATAAAATTTTTTTTTTTTTTTTTTTTTTTCCGAAATTCAATATATATTTGTTTCTAAAACTATAAAATTAAATATATATAGACTACCTAAGGCTTTTGGTAGTTGAGCCATTTATTTCTTCAGTGCTGGGTAAAAAGATG
>JANIVQ010000065.1:0-41537 GCA_030555925.1 Insectozyma xiaguanensis | reverse complement strand
CACCAAAATAATGTAGAATCCAAAGATTAAAAATCAATGAATAAAACATCTATTGGCTATATAGTCGACTATTCCAAGCATCGGTATGCAACCGTTCATTCAAACGTTAGGATCAGTTCATGAGTTTCAATAAAGCAGGTTTTAAGTGCTTCCCCATTCAAACATCACCTCAATTTAAAAATCAGTAACAGTTAACCTATTTTAACCTATTACCGATTGATACTTTGAAATAACCAACGTAGAACTTCAGGCTCCATACCATTACCAACTACCAACTACCAACTACCAACTATCAACACCCTATTACATATCAGTATAATGAATTAAGTTATAAATAACATACATAGTAACATAATAATCATCATTAAATAAATAATTAATAATGGAAATTTAAAATTTAAAAATGAAGGGAAATTGTTGGTCTTTTTATAATAAAATTTTTGATAGCAACCCCACCTTTTTAATATGTGTTACTAATCAAATACATAGTAAAATTTGTATCTCTTAAATAGAAATCCCCACTTTTCAAAATGTGTTGCCAAATTAAAAAATTGTCTGTCACTCCTTAGACATATTTAATAAATTTTTGACAGACAGATTTAAATTGTCGGACTTTTCTTTTGTCCAATTTTACAATTTAAACAATATATATTATATAGTATAATCATCATTGATAACTAATTAGTTTTTACTCAGTGATGATATTGAATTAAAGATTGAACTTTGAAACTCAATTTTATTTTTTCAAAAAAGAAATAATTTGTTTGATCTGAAACAAAAAAATATAATTACAAAACTAAAAAGTTCAATTATAATTAACATACATTATGGTAACATTCTTCTCTTTAAATACTTGATCTTCTTTACAGAAACAACGTTAAATATTGTATGGTAACATTACCATCTAAACAATTTGATAGATTAAATTTTGATAAAAGAATTATTTCATTAGATCTGAATTTTAAACCAGCTGAAAATCAAACATATGAAGATAAAGATGGAAGTAAAAGAGTAAAATGTCTTTTCAAAAATCGAATCTAGGGTCAGGATAGTTTTCTCTTACTGCCTAATGCGGAAGTCTACATATTTCCATTTAATTGGTTAATCAAGGAATGAAAAAAACTGAAAAAAAAAATAAAAAAAACCAGAACCGAACCATAACCTAATAATGTCAGCTATTGTTACAAAAGCAACTGGTGTGTTTAACTCATTAGTTACCAAATCTACTAGTTTGGTCAACTGTACAATCTACTGGGCCAAAGTTGGTGCTGAAGTATCAAAAACCATTTATAAATCAGAAGGATTAGCTCCACCATCAATTAAACAATTTGAAACTTTTTATAAAGATGCATTTAAATATTTAAAAAATTCAAAAAATCATGAAAAATTAGTTGAACAAGCTAAAAATTATAAACCAACTCAACAACATCTTGTTCAATTTGGTGTTTATGGTATTCAACTCGCTGCATTTTTCTCAATTGGTGAAATCTTGGGTAGAAGACAATTGGTTGGGTATCCAAAACCAGCTCATCATTAGAAAGAAGAAGATATAGGTTTAGGGTTTAAAAAAATTTATAGATATTTATTAATATAATTATTCTGTTTCTTTACTGATATCTTGTTGTTTTCTCTTTTTTGAAGCTTGAATCATTTCATTTTTAAATCTTCTCTTTTGTTTAACTATTCTTGGAACAGTACTGATTTGTTTCCTTTTAATTTCATTTTGTTTGATTTGCTTTTTATCATTTTTACTTAATTTACCTAATTGATCCATCCATTTTGAATAATTTGAATTTGATTGTTTCATAACATTTATAATTGGTTTAATAGCTTTATCATCTTCTTTTGTAAAAAATGTAACTGCTTTACCTTGTTTCCCACCACGTCCTGTTCTACCTATTCTATGAACATAAGCTTGTGCACTTTGTGGTATATCATAATTTATAACTAAATTAACTCCTTTAAAATCAACACCTCTTGCTAATACATCAGTTGTTATCAATACCCAAATGTCACCATTTTTAAACCTTTTAATAACATCATCTCTTTGTTTTGGTGTTCGTTCAGCATGTATAACATCAACATTTAATCTATCATATAATAATTCATGAAATAATGCCTTTGCTCTAGTTATAGATTGTAAAAAAATTATAATTGGTGGTTTAAATTCTCCTTGTTGAATCATTTGACGTATAGCTAATAATTTCCCTTGTTCATTACCTGTAAAAATTAATTGTTGATCAATTGTATTACTAGCTGCTTCTTTATGTCCAATAATCACTCTAATTGGATCTTTCATTATTGAATGTGCCATTTCTTCAACATTAGATGGAATAGTAGCTGAAAATATTGATTTTCTAATATTTGATGAATTACAATGACTTAATATTTCATCTGTTTGTTCAGCGAATCCTTGATCAAATAATTTATCAGCTTCATCAATTATTAAATGTTGTAATTTATTAAATGATATGATTTCATTTTTTAATAAATCAATTAATCTTAATGGAGTTGTAACAATTATATCATATTTATTTGAATTTATAATCTTTTGATTTAATTTTGTTGCTAATTGTTTAGATAGTATAGCAATTTTTAAATTTGTACCTTTTGTTAAATTTTCCAATTGTTGAAATATTTGACTTGCTAATTCATTTGTTGGTGAAATTATTAATCCTCTTGTACCATAATTTTTATCAATTTTAGATTGTAATTGTTGTATTAAAGGTATTAAAAATGCCAATGTTTTACCAGACCCAGTTGGAGCACAAGCTATTAAATCTCGATTGTTTAATGTTATAGGTATAGATTCACATTGAATTGGAGTTGGTTCAATAAATTCATTATCAATTAAATTGGATAAAATTTTTTTATTAATTTTGAATCTTGCTATTAAATCTTGAAATGATCCAATAGGTATTGGTATATCATCACCAGTGACTTTAGATCTATGTAAATTTCGAAATTTTTTAGCATCTTCTTCAGTTTTTAATTCAAGTGGTGGAATTTCTCCTTCTTTTGCAACTGGTTCTTCTTCATCTTTTATAATTGTATGTTTCTTTGTATGAAAAAAATCAGTTTCTTTTTCAACTTGATTCACAAGATTGTCTTGTTTCTTAACTAATTCAGGTTTCTTACTTTTATTCTTCTTTAATGAAGCTCCTCTTGTTAATATTCTAAAAATATCCATGATGAGATGAAGTAATCAATTTTTCAAACTGATGTTTGGGTCCCTCATTTCTAGGTAGCAGCGAACTTAATGAACAAAAAATTAACTAGAAAAATTTTTCAACCATTTAAAGATCATGAGTATACGACAAATAATCAAGAACCCAATAAACATAGGGGCAAGACGAACATTGTATTTACATAAGAATCAGGTATTTCAAAATAAATTCACAAATCCAAATGGGTTAAAACATGAATTAACCAATGAATCAATTATAAATATTCAAAAATTTATACCAAAAGAATATTCAATACCTGATGAACTAGCATTACAAATAATAACTCATAAACTGTTGGGGAATGGACTCAAGCCACATAATGAGAAGTTGGCAACTTTTGGTAAGAAAATTTTTAAATTAGCATTGATTAAAAAAATTTCAAATTCAAATTTAAATGTATTATCATCAGATATTTATCAAAAATTAACTGATGAAAAATTGATTGAAATATTTATAAATGATTCAAAATTAAATCAAATTATGTTTTGGTCAAATTTAAAATCAAATCTAAAAACTCAAGCTACACTTAATATCTTTTATAGTTTAATAAGTGTAATTAATTTAATTCATGGTAAAGAAATGGCTGAAAATTTTTTTAATCAAACAATATTTAATCATCTTGAAAAATTGGCTATTGAATCATTGAATCAGAATGGTATAGAGAATGAAAAATTAGATTAGTTTTAACATGTATATAGAAGTTGGTTTAATACGAAGCTAATGATTTTAAAATCTCTAATAATTGAATATTTGAGATTATCCTCAAATTTATGTTTAATCTTCTAACCAATTCAATTGCAACATTTGAACCGTTTTTCACTAGGTTACAATTATCAATTCTAAAGATAACGTTCATCAAATGATTCAAGATAAATCTAAACATTACTAATTGATAATAATTTCAATATTTATCTCTATTAAACAGAAGATAAATCTAAACATTACTAATTGATAATAATTTCAATATTTATCTCTATTAAACAGATTTACTTTACATTAATCAACGTTTAAAAGTAATAATCAAAGTGTATATTTCTGCAGCCTGAATATGCGTCACATGACCACTCACGTGATCATATTTTATTCTAACGTGCATGAAACGCGTAAAAAAAATTGTAATGATTTAGAGTTACAAAGATTTACATTTTTTGATTCTAAGGAAAAGTTTTTTTGTTATTTGATTTCCGTAATTTATTTATTCATAACATAACCATTAAGTTTCATCATTTTCAATCCTTTTATCAATGAGCGAAAGGGATCTTGTGAATCATTACAAGGTTTTAAAACAATTTCTTGATATATCAGATGATCAACAAACAAGATCAAAATCAAATTCATCAAGAGCTCAACGAGCAAGAGAGAAATTATTAAAATTATCATCAGCTCAATTTAAAGAATTAAGTACTGATGTTTATGATGAATTGAAAAGAAGAATTGATGAAAGTAGAAGTGAACCAGATTATTTATTACCAAAATCTTCATTTCATCCTAAAAGAAATCAAGCAAGACAAAAATTAGCTTCATTACCACAAGCTAGATTTAAAGATTTAGTTGCTGATATATCATTTGAAATTGAAAGAAGAGATTTACATATTGATCATGGACATGTTAAACAATCATCTATATCGTCACAACATACTCGTGGTTCATTAAATTCAAATTTATATGAAAAACAACATCTGATATCATCAAATCATCAACCACCAATTGAAGAAGATTTGAATTTGGAAGAAGAAGAAGAGGCGGAGAATGTAACTTCAAGTAAGAATATTACATCTCCAGTTGCTGATGTATCAAATCAATCAATAGGTATACAACCAACTGAAGTTGTACCAACAAAAGCAAATTTAGTTTGGTCTAGTGATGAAGAAGAAGAAGAAGAAGAAGATAAACCAAAAGAAATAGAACCTCAAGATTCACTACAAGAGTTGAAACAACAATTGAAACAATATCAAGATGAAAATCAACAATTGATTGAAAAATTAAATCTTCATCAAGAAGAAAATCAACAATTAAATTCAAGAGTTGTACAACATACCAATGAAAAAGAACAATTGAATACAAAATTATCAACAATTCAAGATGATTATGAATTTGAAATACAAAAGCTACATTCAAAAATTGCAGGATTAGAAGATGATAAAAATAGTTGGATTTCAAAACATGATAATTTATCAAAATCTATAGATGATTCACATACTTCACAAGATGAATTAAAAAGAATGAAATCTATAAATGCACAATTAAGACTTGAAAATCAATCATTAAAAAATACATCACCAAAATCTTCACCAACCATCAAATCAATTTCTAATTCAAATTCAAATATTGATGAATTTTTAAATAAATTACAAGATATTCAAAATCCACCAATTTCAAATAATATTCAATTTAATGAATTAAAAAATCAAGTTAAACTTTGGCAAAGAAGATATGAAGAATCAAGATCAAATTCAATTGCAAAAGATATTAAAAAATTTACAATTTCAAAATTAGATTTAAAACCATTTATATCAAATCAAGGATTAATATCAATTAAATTAGTAAGTGATTTTCAATCATTAATTGAAACATTTTTAATGTATATAAATCAAGATAAAATTGATTATGAAATTTTATTTGAAAAAATTTCAAAAATTGCAATTGTTTGTAATGAAATTGCAAATCAAGGTGATGGTCATATTTCAAATAGTAATGAACAATCAATAATATTAAGAGATGCAATTGGTTATTGTTTAACTACAACTAGATATCATGCAACTTATAAAGTATTATTTCCAAAATTTATAGTTGAAAAATCAATTGGTGAATTAAATTGTATAGTATGTGATTTAATATCATTTTCAAAATTAAATGAAAATTCAATAAATTTGAGGATATTGGATAAAAATCAAGATATAAATTTACCAAGAAAGCAACAAATTGATGAGTTTGGTCCAAGACCTTTACGAATGGCAAATAAATTGAAAGTTGGACAACAAAAGGAAATTGAAAAGCAATCACCAAAGAAATTTAATAATGCATTTACACAATTGAGACAAGAAAGAAATAGTCATGATGAATCAAAATCATTGAAACAAGATAGAAGTCAAGTACAAGATGAATCACCATTGAAACAACAAAGGAATATTCAACAACAATATGAATCTCCATTGAAACAAGATAGAAGTCAAGTACAAGATGAATCACCATTGAAACAAGAAAGAAATACTCAACAACAATATGAATCAAAATCACCATTGAAACAAGATAGAAATATTCAAATACAAGATGAATCACCATCGAAATCAACAATATCAGTCCCAGTTAAAATCAATCAACATTATGAAGAAGAAGATGATGATGAACTTTCTGAATCAGTTCAAAATTCAGAATTGAATAAAACTCCAATTAAAAATCAAGAATTTCCAAAACAAGTTGAAAATGCATTTTATACATCATCACCAAATAAACAAGTTGAAAATAAATTTTTAAATCTGTTACCAAATGGGATTAATAAAAATTCACCACAATCTAAAAATGGTATGAATAAATCTCCACAATCATATAATGGTATTCAAACTTCACCATTGAATAAATCTGATGTTTCAAATACTCCAAAACAAGTTGGTAATTTCACAACTAGATTAACACCAACTAGAGGTAATAATATACTTGATAAAGTTCGACAATTTGAAAGTTCACCTGATAATGTACAAAATTTGAAACAATCACCAAGACTGTTTGAAAGTAAGCAATCACCAAGACTGTTTGAAACAAGATCAGTTGAATCTAGACAACTTGAACCAAAACAAGAACAAAGACAAGTTGAAGTTAAACCAGTTGAATCAAAACCAGTTGAGCCTAGATCTGAACCTCAAACAAGACAATTACCACCACAATTTGAATCAAGACAGTTTGAAAATAGACAACCACAACTGTTTGAACCAAGACAAGTTGAAAGTAGAATACCACAACTGTTTGAACAAAAACAAGATGGACAATCCCAAAATTTTTCTAGACAATTACCTGGGTCACAACAATCATTATCAGAACCATTTCAATCTATTCCACAACATGAAATTCCAACTCCAATAACCAATGGTAAAGGTAAAGGTCTCTTCCAATCATTAAAAGATAAACTTACAGGAGAAACTGAAAATAAAGAGCATGATATATCCGATGAAACTGTTTCAGATAATGATAATATTAAAACAGCAGAAACTACACCATATCAACAACAAGGTTCAAGTTCAAAGCCAAAGATTACATTTAGTGAACCAAGAAATAATATATCTGATAGTGAATATGAAGATGAAACATCAGAAGAAGAAGAAGAAGGGGAAACCCAAGCTGAAGTTAAAGCTAGACAACGTCAAGAATATCGAAAATCCATGGCTGCAGCTACATTCAATGTTGATTTATTTGATATTGATGATCCAGATAATACATTAACTCAAGTTTTATTATATTTAGAACATCAAACAGTTGAAGTTATAAATACAATTCAATCATTATTAGGAGCAATTAAAAAGCCAAATTCAACCCGTGGTGAATTAAGAAATAAATCAAAAGCTATAACAATTGTAATAAGTCAAATGTTTGAAGCAACAAATACATCAATGAATCAAACTAGAAATGCACAATTGAAAGAACATGGATCATGGGTAGTTAAAAGTTTAGAAGATTGTGAACATCGAATGAATAATTTATGTAAACCAACTGAAAAATTAGATAATGATGAATTTGCTGATAAAAATTTTAAACAAAGATTAGCTGGTATATCATTTGATATTGCAAAATGTACAAAAGAATTGGTTAAAACAGTTGAAGAAGCAAGTTTAAAAGAAGACATTGCATATTTAGATGCAAAATTAAATAATGTATAAAATATATATAACATTTGTTTTATTAATTAAAAAAAAAAAAAAAAAAATGGGTAAAGTAAACTTCCTGAGTTGACTCTATTTTGAAGAATTTAATAAATCATTAAATGTAATTTTCGTACCATTATTTGAATTTTGTTGTTGTTGTTGATGTTGATGATGATATTGGGGGAAAGGTACTGCTTGATAATGTGTATAGATAGGTTGACCAAATTGTTGTTGTTGAGGATTATATTGGATATACCCATTTGGAGTATGTTGATAAGAAAATCCCATTTGTAATTGAGGTGGAGGTAAAGGTGGTTGTTGAATAGGATATGAAGTTACACCAGTTGCAGAAGGTGTTGAAACTTGAGTTTTTTCAATAGGATATGAAGTAACTGCAGTTGTTGTTGGACCTTGATTATTATTTTGTTTTTGTTTAAATGAAGGTTTTGGTAAATTAAATGTAGCAGGTGATGAATTAAATGATGAACCAGCATAAGTTGTACCAACATCAGAAGAATCAACCATTTTCAAATTCTCCTTCTCTTTCTTCTTCTTCGGATTACCATTACCATTACCATTTCCACCAGAATTTTTTGTTCCATGACCGAAATTAACTGGTTTACCATTTGGTAATAATCGAATTACATCATCATTTTTCTTCTTTGGTTCTTTTGGTCTTTTATGATTACTCTTTTTATTTTGAATTATTGGGGTTGGTGAAGTTTCATGTACCATCATATTTTACCTGTTATATTTCTCATATATTATATTTAGTATGTTGAAGTCAAGTTGTTGAGATTGTAACATATATTATATGAATGATATTTTTAATCATTTTTTTTTTTCTTCTGGTTCTTCTGATTGTTTTTTGCCATGGGTTATATGCAGGGGAAATACATGAAACTTTAAGTAAATTATTATCATGACAACTAATCATCGTCCTACTTTGGAATCTAAACGGGGTAAGAAGATAAAGATTAAAGATACGATTAGTCATGCAAGGGCTTTACCTCAACAGAAGGAATTAAAATATAGATCAGATATACCCATACTGAAGGATATTCTAGATAATGCAGTAAATGAATTGAAAGATGAACAAAAAGAAGAGGAAGAACTGGAACCAGAACCAGTGTTGAAGAAACAGAAAGTGGTTGAAGCAAAAGAAAAAGAAGAAAATGATTTAGAGTCGGAATCAGATGATGATGAAGATGATGATGAAGATGAAGAAACGGCTGAATTGTTAAAAGAATTAGAAAAGATACGAAATGATAAGAAACTACAACAACAAAAAGAAGAAGAAGAGATCAAATCATCTAATCCTTTAGTTAAATTAAACAATCAACCTGAAAAGAAGAAGAAAAGTTGGCGATCCAACACTACATTTAGAAACAACGCTTCCAACAACAACAATAAAGATCCAATCAAGTATACTAATGATACATTAAAATCAGAGTCTCATCAAAAGTTTCTATCTAAATTCATACAATGAGATAAGGGTAGCCGTTTGCGATAATAATGATTAAGATGATGACTATACCAGGGGTAGTGTAACAGTGGATAAAAATCTATTTATAAATATTTTATATTTTTGTGATTTTAAATTTTTAGACATTTTTTTTCAAATTATTCAAACCAATAATTATAAGGTTAAGTTAAAGTTTAAGGTTAAAGCTTATATATATATATGTGTATGTATCAGAATCTTGGAATGTAATCAATCGTCATATCTCATACATTCTCTCTCTCTTTCTTCTTTTGGTTTCTTCTTATTTAGAATTTTTGGATTCACGTTTTTTTTTAAAGATTTTCATTTTCTTTTATTTTTCTGCACATTAGAAAATTAAATAATTATTTATTGCAACATCATTATTCATATACATACACAGTTATAGATATATATCTATCATGAACAATAAGGAGATACGTATATTCTCGTTGTTGGTGCTCGACACTATCTTCTTTTTGATTGAAGCTAGTATTGGATATTCAGTACATTCATTAGCATTGATTGCTGATTCATTTCATATGTTGAATGATATCATATCATTAATCATTGCATTATGGGCTGTTCGAGTTAAGAATAATAAACCAGCAGATGGGAAATATACATATGGATGGCAACGAGCAGAAATATTGGGTGCTTTAATTAATGCTGTCTTTTTGTTAGCATTATGTTTTACAATTATAATGGATGCAATTCAAAGATTTTTCGATCCACAAGAAATTACAAATGCACAATTGATTTTAATTGTTGGTATAGCTGGATTGATTAGTAATGGTGTGGGATTGGTCTTATTCCATGAACATGGTCATAGTCATTCACATGGTGGTGGAAATGGTGGTGAAAATCATTCACATGATCATAGTCATAGTCATGTTGATAATGAATCTACACCATTAATCAATTCAACTGTGAAAACTAGTCCTTCTCAAGTGTTTGATTATTTCCCTGATAATGTAGTTGAAAGATATAATTCACATAATGAATTAGAACAACAAGAACCAACTAAAATCAAAAAAAAATCAATGAATATGGAAGGTGTATTTTTACATGTTCTTGGTGATGCATTAGGTAATGTTGGTGTTATTATTACTGCATTGATTATATGGAAAACAGATTATAGTTGGAGATTTTATTCTGATCCAATAACTTCATTAGTTATTACAATTATAATATTTTATAATGCTATACCATTATGTATTAAATCATCAAAAATTTTACTTCAAGCAACACCACCATATATTAATTCTGAATTAATTGTTAAACAAATTATAAAATTACCAATGATTAAAAATGTTCATGATTTTCATGTATGGAATTTAAATGAAGATATATTGATAGCTTCATTACATTTAGAATTAAATCAAAATTGTAATGTTTCTGATAATAATGATGATACAATTGAATTTGATCGTCAATTATTTTTATCTGTTGTAAGTCAAGTACGTGAAGTTTTACATAAATTTGGTATACATTCAGTTACAATTCAACCTGAATTTACAAATGTTCATATGCATGATGAAATTGAAACTGAAACTGATAAATCAAATAATGTATTTGGTAATTCATCAAAGAGTAATTGTTTAGTTGACGGTTATACAAATTGTGATACAGAAAGTTGTCATTAATGTATATTTTAGATAGTTTGTCTTTTTTCTTTTTACATAATTATACAAGTTTCATCATCATTTATAAGTAATGATGAATCATTTGATCTTTTTATACTTGAAGATTTTTTCAATGGTTTTTTCAATTTATCAGATTTAATCTTTTTAGCTCTTGATAGTAATGATGATTTATTCTTAGAATCTATATGGTTATATTCAATATCAGTTAATGAAGTATCATTTTTAGATAATCCAAATGAATTTAAATAATTATATGAATCATCAATTGAATCAGTAATTGTATTTACATCATCATTAATAACTTCATCATCATTTTGAAATGTTGAATCTTCTTGATTTTTCTTGGAAACTGATAATTCTTCATCATTTATTGGATATTTTTTTGATATTGGACATTCTTCATTACTTGTTGTAATCAGTAATGAAGAATTTTGTAAAGATAATAATGAAGTATTTTCAGATTCAACTGAATTTGAAAATGATTTCTTTCTAATAGATAAAGGAATTGAATTATCATCATTTATAATTGAATCTTTTGAATAATAATTTAAAATATTTAAAATTTGTGATAAAAATTTATTGAAAATGAGTTGATGATCAACTTGTAAATTTGGTAATAATTCCAGGATAGTGTCAATTAAACATTGACCAAAGATTTCATAATTTGTATGATTCAATCCATAAATTCTATAATTTGTCTTTGATAATGAAATTATATAATTTTGTGGTAAACTTTTATTAAAATTTAAATAATGAATAATTATAGTTATATAATTAATTAAATTATCAATTTGATAATTCATTGTATAATCTAAATAATCTTCAACATCTAAATATAAATTTTTTGGACTATGTTTAAAATGAATATATTGACATAATAATGATTGTAATTTTTTATAATGACGTTTATTATAATTGAAATTTGGTATTGAATCAGTTTGTAATTTAGAATCAAATGTTGAACTTGATATAAGTTTTAAATCTAACCAAATCAGTTTAAAAACTTGTATTTCATATTGAGAAAACATTAATATAATTGTTGAATCTGTATCTGAATCCATTGGGAAAGTATAAATATATATATAATGTGATATAATGTAAGAAATAAAGATCAACGATATTAAACAAAAAGGTTAAAATTGAATAAAGATGTATAAAATTTTAAACAATAGAAATGAAAGAAATGATTAACGAATTTTAAAAAAACGATTAAATAATTAAAATTATTTTAATGAAGAAATTAAAAAGGGTTCAAGCTCAAAAGGATAAATTTTAAACGACTTGAGGAGAGCTTATTGTGCATAAACCCACTAAACCTGCATTAGTGAAGAGTGAAGAGGAGGAGGGTTTAAATTTTGTGTTATTGTTATCGTTATTGTTATTATTCAATTTCACATAGTTACTTTTCTTGATTTCATCTCTAAGTTTAATTTAAAATGAGAAAAGCTTAATTGAAGAGATAAAGGGGTAAAGTAAAGGGTAACTGAATTAAGATTGTTTTAATTAAAGCTTAATTGGTCACAATACCTCTTCTTCACTTCTGATTTTCTCTCACTTTCTTTCATTCATTCTTTCTAATCGCAATGTCTTCTAAACGGTAAATCCTAAATGTGCGTCCGAGTAAGACTAACTTACTTTCAACTGTCGATCTTAAAGTTTTAGATGGAAAACTAGAGATTGTTCAAAACCATTGAATGTGAAAAAAAAAAAAAAAATAAAATAAATAAATAATTAAGAATATTTTACTATTATTATTCAACGCGCCTAGGTATTTAATTAATTAAACACAAGAATAGAACAAAGCTAGATTACAAATTGAGTTATATTGAATCACAATCCACCTAAATATACATCAATTAAACTATCAATAGAAAATATATTACAAGTTTTTGATTTAATAAAATTATGGAAAATGGAAAAATGGAAAAATAAAAATTTTTAGAATTGCTCACGTGACAAAGGTTGCAAAAAACGTTTGATTATATAATATTCGTAAAAAAAATAAAAATAAATAAAAATAATAATTTAACCCAATTGGGAAATAAAACACAAAAACGGTAAAAACTAAAAATTAACGTGTCTCATTTCGGTTAAACTAAAATTGCTTACTTTATAAATTACATAATCACTCAAATTTATATGAATATCAAAGTTTCTTATATTAAAACAATAATCTCTCTAAAACAAATATAAAACCGAAAATATACTATTAAATAACGAATTGGAATAGTTACAATCAACAATAACTTCTTTCATCTTCTTTTAAAACATCGATATCTATGAATAAAATGTTCAACAATAATCATTGAAAATGAAAATATATAAAGTCATTTTTGCAACTTATTCCTTTTTTTATTAAAAAACCCAACAAATTTTGTGACCGGCACCAAACCCAATAAAATACTAAAACATACAAATCTCTATAATCATTATCATCATTTCAAAATTTTCCTTATGAAAATACATTATAAGGAACTTTCTTAACATTATATTTATTACCTTTTCTTGTATGTCTAGTTGGTGGTGGTACAAATTTTAAATCTTTATTTGAGCTTGAACTTCTTTTAAAAATTGATAATCCAGATCTTGAAGTTTCACTTGAATAAACAGATGTCAAATCATGAGTAGATGCACCATATTTGATTTGTTTATTTGCACCAGATGAGAAAACTGAACTTGGCTTTTTATATGATGTAATATCAGTTTGTGAGTGAAACAACAGTTGAGGTTGTGATTGTGTTTGATTCTTCTTTTCATATGGATGTGAAATTAATTCTAATGCTGGTGTTTCAGGTTTTGATAATTTAGTTGTACTATTATTTGATGATCTAGATCCAAATAAACTACTTAAACGTTGTCTAAAACTCTTCTTTGGTGGTTCAACCACTTGTGATTTATATTTGAATGCTGGGGTATTATTAGTTGATACAAACAGTTGATCATTTGCACTTTGGAATGAACATACACTTTGTGATTGAGATTTGAAATTAGTAGTTGATGATCTTGATGAATTAACCATATACATTGGTTTTGGTGGATTGAAAGATGACATTGATTGTTTTGAATTCAATTTTGGTGTTGATGGTAATGACATTACAACATTTTCAGCATGATTAAAACCTTGTGTGTCAATTTCCTTTTTAAGTATGAATGAAGATCTCATGAATCCTAATGAAGCACGATTTGATGAATTTATTGATGTAGATGAATTAATTTTATTTAATGAATACATTGAATCACCACGTTTATGTTTTGGTTCTTGTTTATTGATTGGTTTAGGTATTGATGGTGGTGGACCAAATTGGAAATCATCAGACATTGATACATTTCTTTGATGATGTTGATAATGTGTTTTTGATTCATGATCATTTATACCTGATGAAATTGAAGATCTAAAATCTGAATTGTTTAATGATAACAGTGAAGTTCTTGAATCACTTTCTGAAGATGTAGATCTCTTGGTTTGTAATTTATTTGCTTCACCATCAGATTCATATTTAGATGATTGATCATCATCTTCAACAATTGGTGCTAATCCTTTTAATCCAAATGATTGATAATCAAATGTACCACCAGTTAATCCACCTCTTGATAATGAACGTTCAGGTAATTTCTCATTAGATATAAATTCAACTTCTTCTTGTTCATCAACTTCAGATGATTCAGGTGATGAAAAATGTGTATTAAAAATTGATGAATCTTGTTGTTGTTGTAATTTATCCAATAATGAAGTTGGTGCTGAATCCTTTTTCAATGATTCATATGATGTTTTCTTAGTCAATGTTGAACCATTATCTTCTTCAAGTAATGATGATACACTAGATATAGATTTTGAATTTCTTTTCCTTCTTGGATCAAATAAACTTTGTGGTTTTGAATTAATTGATTTTGAATCTGATTCTTCTTCAAGTAAACTCTTCAATGAAGTTGAAATATTTGATTTTTGAAAAGTTGGAGCTTTTGGAATTGCAACTTGAATAGGACTAGATGCAACATCCATTGATCTTCTAAATCCTTTATATTTATCATTTGATTTTAAATCAATTTCAATTGAATTAAATTTATCCAACATTGGTAATGAAGTTTTATTGGTACTAGTTTCAATAACTTTTGGTAATTCCTTTTCAACTTTCTCTTCTTGTTGAAATGAACGTTCTCTTTGAATATTCAATGGTGGAATATCATCATCATTACTTTCTTCTTGATTAATTTCTTCTTCATATTGTAATAATGAATTAGCAACAAAAACATAAACCTTAATCCATACTAATTCCATAACACTAGTAAATTGTAATCCCAATTCTTGTCTTAAAGTATCAACCAATGAATTACCCATTGGTTCTAAATATTTAGTTGCAGTATTTGAAAATCGTTGATTTTCCATTACAAATTGATATAAAAATTCATCTAAAATTTCATCATTACTTTTTAAATTATTTAAAATAAATGAAAAACAATCACCAAATATTTCTGAATGATTTAAAATTATTGAATCATCTTGATTAAAAATTGATGATAATTCATTATTCAGTTGTAATAAATTGTAGTAAATATCTTTAAAGAATAATTGTTTATTTTCAATTAAATTCCATGATAATCTTAAATTGTTAACTTCAATAGATGATAAATTTAATTCTGTCATTATTAATTGAGACTATGAATTAAACTTGAACAAAAGTAATTGATATAAATATGAATGGGTATAAATTATAAGTTGGTTAAAAGATTGACGATAATTTTGGATGAGATATATATATATATATATAATATGATTTCTAGAAAGTATTGACAAGTTATTATAAAATTGCAAAATCGAGTTAAAAACGCAGGAGGTGTAAAAATAGAAACTGCCTATTTAGGAAATGAGATTAAATTTTTATTAAAGTAAGGTCAGTTGGAAAAATTAGTTTAAAAAATAAAATTTCAACAATAGAAAAAGTAATTAATTTTTACTTTCCTTTCCAGTTGTAAGTATATACATATACTAGTTAGAACATGTTTAATAATGTAGTTGTTAATGATGTTGTTAATACTATGTTAATTGTTTCAACTGTAAATATAAGTTGCAAAAATTTGAAATTTTTACACTCCTAGACATCGTGTCGTGTACAATGCTACAGTTTCTCTCGGTTATCAGAAAAAAAAGTAACATTTCTATATTAGGAAATGTTGAATTTAAATTTCTCTCTCCACATTGAGTTTAGTCTGGTTTTGGTATTTGATTGTTGGTTGTACTTTTACTACTTATAGAAATTATTTGAAAGGGTATTTATATGGTTTGGTATGGTTTGGTATGGTTTGGTATGGTTTGTGGTGGTGGTGGTTGGTCATTTTAAGGTTATAGTTTGAATATAATAACTTCCTAAATCTTTCCTCATTAACTCCAGGTCAGGCCAAGCTAGGCCAGGTGTTGTATTAATTCAGTTTTAGGCACAATAACGTATATATCTTGACTCAACTAGTATAATCAATAAAAAACATTAATAAATAAACTTGTAAATCACAAAATTTTGAAAGATAAACAAGGTTATTATTGTCATTAGTTTTTGATTGTAAAAAGTGAAATAAAATTCAAATGGTTAAAATCAAAAACTTAACTTTTTTTACAATTTTAAACTTTTTGAAATATCACCTTTTTAAACTTTTTTGATTTATATTGACTTATTCAATTGTTCTGTTTGGTTCGAATCAGGAAGTCATTCAATTTATATAAGGTTTAATTTACTTTGTAAAATTGAACTTAAAAATTAAACCAATGTTGCACCATATTCAATTGATATTATCAGGATTTGATTTATTCTACGTAACATCATATTGAGAGAATATATTGAAACATAATTCTCTAGAGCAGTATAATTGTATTTCAAAATTGGTGCCCGCCACCATGGTGCCTGCCAACAGCGACTATATCATGTTTTGAACATCGATTTTAAAATAAATTTACAGACATACTTATTCATTTGTAATAATTACAATCTCGTATGAGTTTTAAGTAACATTAGTTTGTGCAAGTATCTTGTAATTCTATTTCTTATAGTGTATAATCAAAATACTGAATTGTTTGATGCCCGCCAAGATAGGTGGTGCCAACAGCAAAATATATCGATTTTTGATCGATTTCAAAATAAAATCTTAGACGTAGTTATTCAGTTGTTATAATCACAATCTCAAATGAGTTTTGAGTAACATTAATTTGTGCAAGTACCTTGTAATTCTATTTCCTAGAGCAGCATAATCGAAATTTTTAACTGCTCGGTTTCTGCCAACTCTGTTCCTGCAGTTGCAAATATATCATTTTTTGGAATCGATTTTGAGATAAATTGAAAGACATGCTTATTTAGTTGTTATAGTTACAATCTAATTCAAATTACGAGTAACATTAGTTTGGACAAATATCTTGTAATCCTATTCCTAGAGCAGTATAGTCGAGATTTTAAATTGTTTGGTGTCCGTCTACATGGGAGGTGCCAACAGCGATTATATCATTTTTTGAACATCGATTTTAAAATAAATTTAGAAACATGCTTATTTAGTTGTTATAGTTACAAGCTAATTCGAATTCTGAGTAACATTAGTTTGAGCAAATGTCTTGTAATCCTATTCCCAGAGCAGTATAGTCGAGATTTTAAATTGTTTGGTGTCCGTCTACATGGGAGGTGCCAACAGCGATTTTATCATTTTTTGAACTATCGATTTTAAAATAAATTCAAAGACATGGTTATTCAGTTGTTATAATTACAATCTAATTCGAATTCTGAGTAACATTAGTTTGAGCAAATGTCTTGTAATCCTATTTCTTAGCGTAATATAATCAAAATTTTATCCTGTTTGATGCCCGCCAAGATAGGAGGTGCCAACAGCGATTATATCATTTTTTGAACTATCGATTTTAAAATAAATTTAAAAACATAACTTCAAGATTGTTATAATCTTTTTTAAATCTTAATTATGAGTAATATTAGTATGAGCAAGTTTCTTTTATTTCAAGTATTCAAGTCAGTATTCCAATTATTTTGGTTTTTATGTCATCAACCATTTTAAAATAAAATATATCTACTTTTATTGATTGAATTTGCTTTACTTTTTTATGTATCAAATTAACCTAAGCTAAGAATGGGATGTATAATAAAGAAAAGGCTAAATTTGATACTTATAAAAAGGACAAATTTTGAATATCGACGGTTTAATTGCAGAAAACAGAGAAAAATCATAAATACATAAACAGAACCAAATGTAATTGCATTGGGATCTCTGATTTTGATAACCGATGGCTTTACCAAGCTGTTCAATATAAAGATCAAATGAATATTTCATGTTGCTAACAAATGTGTGGAAAATGGTAAATTGCAATATATTGATATTACATTTAAATAGTGAAAAGATTAACATAAATCAATGTTGTATACTTGAAGTTGATGAAATCAAGCTCAATTTTAATGAACAGTTGAAATTTTCTTATTTAATGGTTATGGATGCA
Organism: Insectozyma xiaguanensis; assembly: GCA_030555925.1. Lineage (NCBI taxonomy): Eukaryota > Fungi > Ascomycota > Pichiomycetes > Serinales > Debaryomycetaceae > Insectozyma > Insectozyma xiaguanensis. The sequence continues at coordinate 22,851 of JANIVQ010000065.1, read as the reverse complement.
AATTTATCAGAGTTAAGTCGGGAATGGTTTATATCATCATCATCAACTGGTTGTCAATGTGATTTATACTCATAATTTTGTCATTACTGTTTCATTCAAATATTTAGTTTTATATCATTCATTCTATCATATGTTGAGGTTTCAAATAGATCCAAACATACACTTTAAAAAATGACAAATGACTACTGTTGATTCAATATATCGCTTATGTAATCATCAGCTATTTTATTTTTATTTTTATTTTATTTTATTTTTTTTTTCTGTTGTTTAAGTTTGCCAATATAAGTTTATAAATTTATATATTAACCTTGATATACTATAACAAACTATATATTCACATATTCTTTTTATTTCCATCTACAACATATATATATAGGGGGCGGTTAGTTTAATGAGTCATAATCTGAATCAAGTAGTTGTTGATCCACAACTATCATCCCAAGATACTCAATCATCACATCGAAAACGAAGAAGATTAAATAATAATAATAATACTGAGAATGATGTCATTACAATATTATCAGATGAAGAGGCGACTCCTGAAGTTATTGATATAAGTGAAGGCGAAGAAGAAGATGATGTTGAAGAAGTTATTGATGATGATATTCAAGTATTAAATGTTAACACACGTAATCCAACACCAATAATTAATAATTCAACCAATTCAGAAGTTGAAATCACAGGTTCAAGACAAGTATCATCACCATCACCATTCCCACATATCCATACACCTAATGGACTGATACCTTTTAATGAAGAATATATGATGGATTTAATTGAAACTATACAACAAGAAATACGTAATGGAGTTGATGAATCTGTATTTTATCAATTATTAGATTCACCATTGTTACGAGATAATGATCATTTAGTAGATTCATTCATACGACAATTTAGACAACAACAACAATCTAGATTACCAAATGATCGAGTATTTCGTAGAGGTAGAAGAGTTAGGGGACCACAAACTACACCATTAGCATTATGGCTTCGACAACGTCAACAACAACAACAACATCAACATATTTTTAGGAGATTACCGCCAAATCTACCCAATATTACAAGTAATGGAAGAATTTTAATTGTTGGTCAACCACATTTATTTCAAAATCAAACTTCATCAAGTTCAGATTATGATTATTCAGATGATGAGAATGGTGAAGTTGCTCAAAGTATAATGGCAAGAATTGAAGAAGATAATAATCGATTAATTGATTCTCGAATATCAAAAGAATCAAGTTTTAATCAAAAGGCATTAATTGAAAAACAAAATATTGCTAAAAAAGAAGATTCAAATCATATTAATTCAATTAAATCAAATTTTAATAAACATTTGGTTTGTGAATTATGTAATGTGGAATTAGGTATTGGTGTACCTGAAGATTTCAAAGGTGATTCAAAATATAATGATAATTTTGAAAAATATTGTCAACAATATAAAGTTCAAGCTCCATGGTTCTGTATCAATCCATTCACTGAAGTTGATTATGAATTAAGTAAACGTATCTTTGTTGCTAAATGTGGTCATATATTTTGTGGTAGATGTGTTAAAAATATTGGTAATCGATCAAAACGTAATACCAAGAATTCAAAATTAGGTTATACAATAAAGAATCCAAGTGTATATGCACCATCAAAATGTCCTGAAAATAGTTGTAATAAGAAATTCACCGCAAGATCTTTTACTGAAGTATATATATAATATATATTTAGCTTATAAATTTTCAGTTAATTTCATCTTTTTAGTAGCTGATGATAAACCATCTTCTTCATTAGGTTGTGAATCTTCAATCATTATCACATCTTCTTTTTCATCTTTTGGTAATGGAACTTGTGGTTCTTCTTCACCATTTACCCAGGTTTCCATCTTTGATAATTGATTATTAAATACATCACTTAATTTAGTAATCATATCTAATGATTCCTTTGCAAATACAAAGATTCGATCATTATTTTCAGAACTATTTGTTGATGTGTTTGATTTTTGTATAGATAAAGGTAAATGTAATATTATATCTCGTATTGTATTTTTTAATTCATCATCATTATAACCTGTTGTGTTTGTAGATACTGGAGATAATGATTCAGTAGATTCTTTTGTTGTTGATAATGTTGATGGTTTAAAATTTGATATCAAGTGAATAATTTTCTTAACTGTACCAACAATTTCAGTCTTTGTCTTTTGACATGCTTGTTCAGGTAATAATGAATCATTTGATCTTTGATTATCTAGTTTTAATCTTTCTTCTTTAACTGCTTGTTCTGTTTCATTTAATTTACCTTGTAAATAAGTAATTTTTGATGATATATTTGTATTTGCTAATTTTAAAATATGTATACAAAATTGTAATCTCTTTTTAACATCTGTTGAAGTTGAATTTGTTGAAGAATTTGATGAATTACTAAATCTTCTCTTTTTAGGTTGTACTTGTTGTTTATTATCACCATAAAAATTAATTTCTTCATTAGTTGTTGTAATTGATTGTTTTCTAATTAAATGTCTATTATTTAAATTCACTTCAATTTTATTTACAACAGGTATAGCTGCTGCTTCGACTATTCCAGCTGCATAATTGAATGAAGGATAATTCCTTTTTGAAGTTTCATAATATTTAACTGCATTCATAACAATTGGATGTTTTGCAACCATTGAAACTGTAGATACAAATGGATGTCTATTAACTTGTTCCTGTTCTAATTCTTCATCTTCATCTTTATTTATAAGATCATGAATATTTGAAACAGATGATGAATTTGTAGTTGTTGAAGTCATGAAATTATGATTACCATCATTTATTATAGTATCATTATCAGATGGGGATGATGATGATGATAAAGATGTAGTAGATGATGAATTCTTGGTGGTTGTTAATTGTGTTAAAGCTTGAGCAGCTGAAACTTCAATTGAATTTGAAGTAGAACTTGAACTACGTGCATCAAATGAAGGTGGTGGATCTATATTATTAAGTGAAGTAGTAGGATTAGACTTTGAATAAGGTGGTGGTGGTTGATTCTGATGATGTGAATGTGAATGTGAATGTGATGTAGTAGTAGCCATAATGTATATCTAGTATATTGTATGATAAAACCCGGTTAATTAGTAAGAATAGTAGTAGTCAATGATAATCAGTAGTTGATGATAATAATGAATAGTGGGTATAACAATGGAAAAGTTTAAAAAAGTATACAATAAATGAAATAATTGAATTGAAAGATGTAAAATATGAAAATCAAATGAATAGTTAAATAATGTACAGTATATATTATATTATATATATATATATTAAGTATAACTGTCTAGTCTGTGTGATATATAAAAATTAACTATGGTAGTGTACAATCTACCAATATTTTGATGGGTGTTTTTTTTTGTAAAAATAAAATGAGATTGTGATTTTTTTTTTCTTAATTTAGATTATGTAATTATTACATATTAATATTATGTAATCTATATTAGCATGTGATTATATTTGACTTGTTTTAATTATGTATGTAAAGATGTTTTTTACTTACAAAAGCCAACTGCCTTATTTTGTAAACTGTAAACTCTCTTTAATCAATTTTTCAACCAGCTTATTATTTAAGCTTTGACTTTTGATGATTGAGTTAATTGATTAATAAGATCTTCAGCTAGATAGTCTAATTAAGAATGTGTGTGTGAGAATAGATGTTACTCAAACAACAACTATCATCATTATTCTGTTGGTTATTTCAATCAATCAGTTCATATTGTGGGTGAAATTTCTAAAAACGTTTGGTTAAATTTGCTGCAACTTTACAATTTTTTTTTTTTTTTTTTTTTTTTTGATTATTTTCACATGTGACGACGCGTTTTAGTCTTTTTCAGCTCTTTTGTATCATCAACATGAGACCAGGTAGTTATTTTGACTCAAGTAGAGATACACATACACACACACTACTGACTCATGTTTCATATCCCACTCTCCTTTTGTAGTAAATTAATGTTTTTAATATCAGAAATTGTTTTAGTATGAGAAAAAAATCAACAAAAAAAAAACCATCTTTAGCTGCAAAAAAAATAATTGTTGCATATTGCCCCACCAAACCTGATAATTCTTGACTAAAGGATATATTAGTTGAGTTGTTCCTTAAACCAACCAACAAAAATTTATTAAATTGGTTATATCGTTAAACGTTTCATATATATGTCTTGAATCTTTCTTTTGGTTTTTTTTTTCTTTTTCCCGTTTGTCATATCACTTTGAGATGCATTATGTGTTATTCAATTCAATCTAATCTCCGTTCATGACGGAAAGAAGAATTATACCGTAAATCATAATCATCTCATCGTAATTGTAAACATTAATTAGAGTAAGAACCATGGAAAATGGAATGATTTGATTTTAACTATGCACATGAGATTGTCTTTATATTATTCTATATTACAAATTTTTTCTAATTATCTAATTTTTTTCAACATATTCAACAGCTTTTGCTTTAACTTTATTTATCATATTTTCATCATCTTTAGCTTCTTCAAATTGTAACCATTTATTAAAGAAAAATTTAGCTTGTTTTCTAGTTATTTTCTTAGTTAAAACTCTTTCAAATAAATTTTCAATTTTTTCTTTATTTTCATTATCATTATCATATTTAATTTCTTGATCGATATAAACATTCCATAAATCGATTCTTTTGGGTACATCACTAATCAATCCTTCAAAAAGTGATCTACCTTGTTCAATATCACCTTTTTCAAATTCTAATTGAGCAAATTTCTTAACTACTTCAATATGATCTGATTTAGGTAAGATTTGTAATGATTTTGATAAAATTTCATGTACTTTATCATTTGAATTTTGATCTAATAAAAATGATGCATAATTAACCCAAGTATTTATATTTTTATTAAATTTTTTACTCATTATTTTAAAAAGTTTATCAACTTCATTGAATTTTTCAGATAAGATTAAAATATTGATTAATTTTAAATGCATTGTGAATGAATCCATATATTGACATGATTTTTTAAAAATATCTTGTAATGAATCTGATGTACCAAATGTATTTTCTAAATTTAATAATGCAATCCAAATATTTAATTTCTCTTGTTCTTCACGATAATTAATTGTTTTCAATGCACGTTCACCTATTTCTCTAGCTTTATCAACTTCACTTAATTGTAATTGAAATGACATATAATTCATCCATAATATTGATGAATTAGGGTTACCAATTAATAATCTTTCAAAATCTCCAATTGATTGTGGTTGACGAGTATTTAATTCACCTGTTTTATCTTCAACTTGTTTCTTTTGTTTCTTCTTTTTCTTTTGAGTATCTGGGAATTCATCATCTTCAGATTCAGATTCATCATCATCTGCTTGGTCAAGGATGGAAGCTGTCCAATCAAACCCATTAGTTGATAATCCAGTAGACACAGTCTCTGATTCTTGATCTTGATCTTCTACTTCATCTTCATCTTCTTCTTCATCATTTGATTCCATGTCAATATCAGAATCAGATTCGGAATCTTGTTCCTCTTCAATTTCTTCTTCTTCTTCTTCTTTCATTTCAACATCTTCATCTATGAAATATGATGCTTTCATACCTAATGATAATTGTTTCTTATCATTATCAATCTTTAAAATTTTAACTTTAACTTTATCACCTTCACCAAATATAGATGAAACATTTTCAACTTGATTTTCACTAATTTCACTATGATGACATAACCCACTAATATTTAAAGTACCATTTAATTTTATAAATACTCCAAAATCAGTTGTTTTTGTAACTACACCTTCATATATATCATCAATTGATAAATCATCAAATTGTTTTAAATCAGTTTCATTATTAATTTGACTCTCTTTAAGTGACATTAAAATTCTATTATCTTCTTTACAACTTAAGATTTTCCCACTTACTTTTTGATTAATTTTAAAATATTTCTTCCAATCTTTAAGGTATGAATCTGATAAATCTGAAATACGAACTAATGCATAAACTGATCTACCTAAAGATACATAAATACCATTATTTGCAATATTTTTAATAAATCCATTTACAATATCACCTTTTGTTAAATCTTCAAATGTATTTATAACTTTATCCTTTGGTGATGTTCTTAAACTAACTGAAATTTTCTTATTTTCTTCATCAATATCTAAAATTGTTGCACCTACATAATCACCAATTGTAAATATCGAATCTAATTTATCATTATAATCATTCAATGCATCAGTTATAAATGATGATGCTATAAGATTGTTACCTAAATCAACAAGAATATAATTTTCTTTAACTTTGATAACTTTAGATGGATAATTATGACCAATTTTTAAATCTTCAACTTTAGTGACATCATTTGTTCTTGAAGTTAATGAAAGATGTTGTTTTTCATCTATAGATTTAATTTTAACTTTCAATGCAGTACCTATTGGTAATTTATTATCTAAATCTTGTAATATTTGTCCATCATTTGATATATCAAGAAATTGTATATTTCCTTTAATTAATGGTGAAATTGAAACCCAAACAAACCCTTTTGTGATATTATTTACAAACGATAAATATTCTTGTCCAACTTTTAAATCTGAATATTTCAATTGTGATAAACTTGTTGAATTTATTTCTGGATCATTAATTGATAATTCTAAAATTGTATATTTATTTGATTTTCGATGTGTTATTGGTAAGAAAGTATGATTTTTAGCATCATGATATCCAATTACTTTCACATTAACAATATCATTCTTATTATATTGATTTAAAGGTTGATTCAAATTTTTAATTTCTGAACTATTATTGAAAACTTGTGTAATATCAATTCTACCTTGTAAATTATCACCCAATTGAACATTTAATTGTGTACCTTTAACATTCTTAATCAATGCCTTGGTGGTTATACCTGGTTTATAATCAGATATCAATTTTTTACTAGTATCTATTGGATTAATTATTTCTTCATCATTTTCAGTTTTTGAATCTAATAAACTTAATAAAAATCTCTTATTTTCCAAATCTATATTTATAACACGACATGTAATTGATTGATTTTTAAAAAATAATTTTGTTAAATCATCATTTGGCTTTTTATTAATATATTTCGCCAAGATTAATCCTGTCAATTTATTTGCAAATGTAATAAATAATCCTAAATTTGTTATAGATTTAATATAACCATGAACTATTTTATTCTGTTGAATATCTTCAAATTGTTTTGGTAATTGTTTGATTTCTCCTTGTTCAATTAATGATTTCTTACCTGAACATATAACAGTTTTAGCTTTCAAATCTTTCTCCAAAATTATAAGTTTTAATTTTGATGAAATTGATAATTTCTTATATAATGAACGATTTTGTTCAAAATTACCATCTGATAATTGACAATCATATATGACACCTTTAAGATTAGATTTTTCCAACTCAACAAGAACGGTATTGTTTTTCTTTTCAATTACAATACCTTCAACTATAGATTCTCCATTTATTAATTCATTAATTTCATTTGTTTGTTTTGTTGATAATTCACTAGATTGTTTTAATGATACGATTAATCTTTGTTGATCTTTATTTATATCTAAAATTCTAGTTTTAACAATTTGACCAATTTTTAAAAATTTTGTAGCATCATCAACAAATGTTTCTGATATTTCATTCTTTGGTAAGAAAGCTTTAAGATTATTGAAAAATCCAACTATACAACCATTATGAATGAATTTTTCAACAATTGCATTTGATTTATCACCAATTTCAACTTGATCAAAATTTGATATAATTTCATCATCTTCTAAATTAACCAATGCTTTTCTTAATGTAATCAATGGTTTTGAACCTTTAAAATTTAATAATCTACCTTTAACTTTTGATCCAACTCTGAATTTTCTTTCTGGATATACTAATTTTATATCTGACATTTGATTTGATGGTACAAACCCATTAAATTCATCAAATTTAACATTTATCCCACCTTGTTCAGGTAAAACTTTAACAATTTCGATATTTTTAAATAATGTACCAATTGGTATATCTTTTACATTTAAATATTTTGCTTCAATTGTTTTAGTTTCAAAACTTAATATTAATATTGATTCAACAGTGTTATATCCAATAACTCTTGCTTTATGTTTTGATCCAACAATATAATCAGTTAACAGTTTATCATCATCGATTTTAGAATTATGTATTTGACCAATAATTTCTGAACCAAATTTAACAAAGATATAATTTGAATCAACACCGATGATTTCAACTTGTTCAAAAATATGTCCAATTGGAAATGCTTCTAATGATTCTTGTTTCTTAGTGGTGTCTTGTAATTGTAAAATATGAGGGATTAATGATAAGATTAATTTTCTTGTACCATTTTTCAATAATACACCTAATACTCTTGCTTTTACACTTGATCCAATTGCATAGTTATGTTTTAAAGTTGATAATTCAAATTCATGAATGTTTGATAAATTAATTGTACCATCAATTAAACCAAATACTCTTGTGATTAATCCCTTTGTTGTTACATCAGTAATCAATGCATCCACTATTATACCTGGTTGAATAGAATCTATTGAACTAATTGTTGATATTGATTTCTTATGTGATTCTTGATTTGCTGGTTTTAAAGTAATTGTTCTATTTGATTTTTTAATAATTGAACAAAGTATAACTGTACCAACAACACTTGTATCCAAATCTTTATTACTTATAAACCCAGAAATGGTTTTTTTACCAGTTTCCAATATTATACCATGATCTTCTATTGATTTAACACTACATTGTAAAACATTACCTGGTACCAAATCATCATTTTCTAAATTTTCATTAACAATCTCTGGTTCTATACTCAATTCTATTCTTTTCTTATTGTAATCTTCTGGTATTGATACTCTAGCTTTCAACCATGTACCTATTTGAAAGATATTTGATAAATTTGGAAATTCTTTGTTTTTTAGAAGTACATCATCATCATCTTCTTCTGAATCTGAATCTGATTCTTGTTCATATTTCTCTATCAATTCAGTGATGTATGAGTTTATAGATGTAATTGGTATATATCCAACTAAATTATCACCCAATGCTAATGTAATATCTAATTTATTAATTGCTTGAATTTGTCCTAGTACTAACGATCCAGTAACTAAATTTTTAAATGTTAAATATTCTATTGAAACTTTCTCTTCTTCTTCATTTTCTATATCTTGTTTATTCAGTTTCGATTTTCTTGCCTTCTTTTTAGGTTGTTGTGTATCTGATTTTGAACGTTTATTAGATTGTTCAAACAAAACATCTTTTGTAACTTCATTTGATATTTCTTTAACTTCCATAGGAGTTAAAGCTGTTTTCCCACCTCTTGGGAATGAGATCTCATTATTACTAAGTACTGACTTTGAATCAGTCATGATTATAGTATCAAAAATATTTTCAGAAAAAAAAATCTTAGATGAGATGGGAAAAGTAATTAATTTACGACAGTCGTGAAAATAGAAAAAACGACAATTCGAGAAATTTATGTATTAAAAGATTTTGGCTGCAAATTTTAAAATATTCTTCGATCATTGACAGTACCAGTTTGTTTTCTTTCCAACATTATCCCATCAGCTTCTTTTAACCCATACTTTTTAATTAATTTAGAATAAAATAATCCACAAGCATTACATAAGGTTCGACTACCTTCAGGACCTCTTCTCCATTCTGGTGTTTCTTGTGAACAACAATGTTGACATGTAATATCTGGTTTCAAACTTAATTCAGTGTTTAACCCACCAATTTGGAAATTTGATTGTGGTGGTAATTGTTGTTGTTCTGGTTTTATTAAATCACCAGTTCTAATATTTAATGGTATTAATTCACCATTCATTGATGAAGATTTCTGAATCTTTTTACGAAACTTCTTCTTATCATTATTCAATTGTATTTGATAATGATGCATTTTATTATTCTTTTTATTTAATTTTTCAATTACATTTAACATTTTTCTTAAATTTGAAATTGAATCATTAATCTTTTTATTCCCCAAATCAATTGATAATTTTTCATATACATTTGTTGAATCATGATACTTATTATATTTAATTTCAAAATCAATTAAAAATTGAATTAAATCATTAATAAAATTGAATTCGCCATCGGGGATAATAGGTTGTGATTTCCCATTATTAAACATATACAATTGTTTTGCAGCTTCTAAATTAGGATACACAAATTGATTAGGTATACTCTCATGTCTTTCATGTAATGTTGGACCATATGAATAATCATCACTACCACTACTATATGGATTATAAACTTGTGATGTAAACAGAAGCGCTCTTTGTTGTGTTAGTTTATTTTGTTCAGGATTACGAAGTGTTTCATTCAATTGTTGAAATGAAGGCAATCTTGGCATAGTATTACCTCTTGATTCATGTCGATTCATTATAAAAACTAATAATTTAAAAAATTTCAAAAGATTATAAACTATTCATATATAAATAAAATCTAGAAAATCGGCATATCAGAAATTTTTAAAAAGTATACAAATGTCACAATATATCAAATCTTTAGTATCTAATTTTTAGTTATGTCAGATACATAACAAACTGACTTATGTCAAAGATTTTAAGGAAGGTTCATACAGCGCATGATGCTGCATCAACGAACATTCTGTTTAGTCTAGAAGAGACAGAGAGAGAGAAAAAATTGACATGTATAATTCAGTGATATATATATATTCTTTTTGACATGATATTTAAATTTCTATTTCTTCTTTTTATTCTTATTATTCTTTTTCGATGATATAACAATTGTTCCATCTTTAACATCTTGACTTTCATCTTTTAATTTTTCTCTACTATCTAAAAAAAACATTAAATCAGTAACTTGTTCATTTAAATTTTTATTTTCATTTGTTAAATCTTTAATTTTTAATTGATATTTTTCTTGTAATTTATTTAAATGATCAATCTTTTTTGAGAATGCTTCATTTAAAGAATTTGATATATTTAATTCACGTACAATTTCATTTAATTTTTCTTCTTTTAATTGAATTTTTGTTTTTAATGATGGTATCATATTCATTGTTAAATCATTTAATTTAAAAGTTAATTCATCAAATTTATCTTTATTTGAATTTTCCATTAAAGATTCATAATATTCTCGTTGACTTGCTAATTGACCAATTAATAATTGTGAATATTCAAAACCAACTTGATCAATTTTATCATTTGATTCAATTTGTTTATCTTGTTGCTTTTCCTTATCGGGTAATTCAACTAATTTACCATCCGATTCATTTGTTACTAATCGATGTACATAATTATCTCCAGCATAATCCCAAACTCTACTAGTACTAATTTCCATGGCAAAGCAATGTCCTGTAGTTATAAAATGCTTTAAAGAATGTTGCTCTGGCGCGTACCTGCTGCATCCTACATTTCCACATACAAGACATATCCATAAATTTAAATTTTCATTACATTCCATACATATATCAGATTCAGTATGATGACTTAAATTACCTATACTTAATCTTTGTAATCTTGAAGATAAAATTTGCTTTTCTCGATGCAGATATCTACAGATTGGACATGTATCATCTTTCCATTTTGTTAAACATTGACAATGAAATGTATGTTGACATGGTATCGTTAATAATCCAGTAATATTTGCATCCATTTTTTCCAAACAAACTGGACATGTTGGCAATTCAATATTTTTAATATCTAATTTTATAGATGTAAATGGATCTTTTAATAAAAATGGTATTAATGATGTTTCAATTTCATCTTCTTTTGTTGGATAACATAATTGAACTGATTTTATAAATACAACATGACATGTTTCTGGTTCCATTGAATTAAATAATTTTCCATTAAACGTAAATTGAAAATTTGCTGCTTCAATTATACCTCTAAATTTAATTAATATTAAAAATCGATTTGGTTTATTACTTTTTAATATTCGTATATGTGATATACTTCTCATAAATGTTTCACCAATGAATCCTAATAAATCAGTTGCTGTAAAATATGTTGGAACTGCTAATATTGATACCATTGTATCATCTCCGGGGTTTGTATGATTGGGTAGTATAATTTCATCTTCAAATTCTCGATATAATTTAATAACTCCATCTCCAATAACTTTAGCTTTTATAGGTTCTATACCTTGTGAAACCATTTTAGTTTGTTTAATATCAATCTCAGTAACTTCTATTGTTGAATATCGATAATCTTGTGTATTTTCAAAGTCAATTACTATATGATAAGAATCAGTACCTATCATTTATATATTCAAATCATTTTTTTTCTCTTTCTAAATAATATTTATCTAAATTAAAATGTTTTAAACTTGTCAAGATTTCACCATTGTTACCAATGATTTCATGTTCTTCACCTTTGAGTACTTCAAGAGCATTGGGATCAGGTATCCATATAACATGAGCTTTTGCATTGATACCAGATATAACACCAGGTATTCCATCTTCAAAGATTAAACATTGCTCAATTAAAATCTCATCTAATCCTGAATCAACTCGTTTCTGATTGATGCTGGCTAAACAGGCATACCATATATCTGGATGTGGTTTACCTTTACCTTGAGGAATTCGATCATCATCGCCAGTAACTATATGTTCTTCAAAATATTTAAACCCATGTTGTAAATGATTTGTCTTTCGATGATAATTGATTGTATTTGATGAAGTTCCTAATGCTATTGGTATATTAGATTCATATAAATATTGTATCAATTCTAATGCATGAGGTAAGAAATTTGCCTTTTGCCAAAGATTTTCTTGTATTTGCATTGCTTCTTTTGCAAATGTTTCTGGTGATATTGGTAAATCAAATTCTTGAATCATAATTTTAGTAGCTTCTAATCCTGGTCTACCTTGTAATTTAATTTTAACATCCCAAGTCATTGGTCCTTTACCATATTTAGCTAATAATTTAGTTGATGCTTCAGTATAAATATCTTCTGTGTTTAATAAAGTACCATCCATATCTATGAAGATGTTAGTTAAATTCAGAAATTGTTTTGAAAGTACTTACCAAAGAGACATGCTCTAATCTTTGTATGATGTTTAGTCATCTTGGTTTATATATATATTGCGCGTTGAAAATATTCACTATACAATTTTATAAAGGTGCATTTTTAAATAAATATGATATACTTTCACCATTATGTAACCTTCTAATGGCTTCAGCTAAGACAGCAGATACATCAATTGTATCCAATTTAGAACATAATTTAATCTTATCTTCAAATGGTACTGTATTTGTACAAACAACTTTCTCCAATTTTGAATTATTTATATTTTTAATTGCATTACCAGATAATATACCATGAGTTACAATTGCAATTACTTCCTTTGCATTATTTTCCAATAATACTTCTGCTGCTTTAGCTAAAGTACCACATGTATCTGCCATATCATCAACAATTATACAAATTTTATCAGAAACATCACCAACTAATACCATTCTTGAAACTTCATTTGCTCTTGCACGTTCTTTATGAATTAAAGCAAAATTTAAATCTAATCTATCAGCTAATCCAGCTGCTCTTTTGGCACCACCTGCATCTGGTGAAATCATAATTGCTTGTTTATAATCAATTTTTTCTTTAATATATCTAACAACACTTGGTTCAGCATATAAATTATCAACTGGTACATCAAAAAACCCTTGAATTTGTGAAGCATGTAAATCCATAGTTATAACATGATCACATCCAGCTGATGTTAACATATCTGCCATTAATTTTGCTGTTATTGGAGCTCTAGATTTATCTTTTCGATCTTGTCTTGCATATGGGAAATTTGGTAGTATAACTGTAATTCTTCTTGCACTAGCTGTCTTACAAGCATTAATCATAATCATTAATTCTATGACCCTATCATTAACTTCTCCAGATCCAATTTGACAAAGAATAAAAATATCTTCATCTCTAACTGATTCACCAATTGAATATTGTATTTCCCCAGTAGATTCTCTTTTTAATTCACTAGGTGTAATACGTATACCTAACCTCTTTGCACATAGCTCTGCCAACCCTCTATGAACATCACTGACTAGTAACTTGATTGAGTTTGTAGACATTTGAGTTTATCCCCCCATAGAAATAATTTTTAACAATCACAATGCGAAGAGTTGGTTAATTAAATTTTTGGGTAGTACACTACCTAGGTATGTATTTAAAATAAATCATCAATGTCATCTAAGTTATCGTCATTATTATTATCTTCAACATCTTCTTCTTCTTCTTCTTCACTCTCCTCTTCTTCTTCATCTTCTTGATTTGGTGCTGGTTTTAATGTATTATTATTTTCAACAATTTTTTGAGTATGTTCTTGTTCCTCAGTAATTTTTGCCAAGTCTCGTTTCTTTTGATCAAGGGATGCTTTTAATGATGTATAAGTATTTTGAAATTTCATCTTCAACATCTTACTCGATGCTGTTGCTAAATTCTTTCTATGATGTTCAACTGCTTTTTCTAATTCAAGAATTTCTTCTTCTAATAATTTAACATGTTGTTTACCAGATTTACTTTCTTCATCTTCATCCTCATCCTCATCTTCATCTTCTTCATCGTCCTCTTCTTCATCCTCTTCCTCTTCTTCCTCTTCCTCTTCTTCTTGTTCTTCACCTTCTACTATTATCTCATCTTCATCATCTCCATTTAACATATTAGCAATTGAATCTGATACTGTAACTACTTGATCAGCATCTGAATCCAATTTATTCAACTCTTCTTCCAAATGAAGTTCAATATCTTCAACCATTCCTTCTTCTAATTCTTGTTCCAATTCAAAATCTTCTTGATCTTCCACTGGTTGTCTAACAGCTGCTGGGGTAGATACAGCAGACGGTGTAGCACTATATCTTTGTTGTCGTTTATCAATCAATTCAAAATGACTTTCTTCAGCTTCATTATCCAACTTTATCAATTCATTTACTTTATTTTCTAAATCTTGAATAACCCTATGATCAGCTCTTGTTGGACGAAACCTTCTATATACATCTGCAAATGGATTTAATAACCCATCTTTAAGTACCATCTTCTTCTTTTTTATTTCATTATTTTTCACATATTTATAAAATGGATGATTAAATAAATATTCTTGTGGAACTTCAAAATCTTTTGCTTTATCTAATTTAGATGGATTAACTGTATGTAAAACTAATAAAATCTGACAAATATCAAATGTTTTAAAAATATTCTTTTTATCAATTGTTTTATATATTTCAGTCAATGTTGGTAAATCAATTAATCTTGCTGAATATAAAGTACCTCCAATACTAACAACAGCTTTATCTTTTGTAATCCATTTAATATTCAACCCAGTTAAATCCCCTGAATCAACTGCATTCTGAACAAATTCAAGATTAGTATCATCTAGGAACCGTATTATTATACCTTCTTCAATCAATGGATCATCTTCAACATCAGGAGCTTCTGAATCATATCCTTCCCCTGGCACTCTTGTTGGTTTTATCCTCACTTTAGGTGTTACTTTTTGTTGTCCATTTTCATTTGACTTTGTCAAACTTATCTTCAACTTCTTTGGTTTATCTTGTATTGAATCTTCATGTTCTCTCTTCTTTATTGTTGTTTTAGTTGGTGCTTTAAACTTTATCCTTGGGACTTTTGGTGTTTCATCTGATGGTTGTACTACTGGTTCTGTTGGTGCTGGTGCTGGTGTTGATGCTGGTGGCGGCAGAGATGATGTTGCAGATGGCGGTTTTAGCTTTAACTTAAGTGCAGCCATATTATCAAGCTTTTTGTTTTGGTTGTATGAAAAAAAAAAAAATACGAGACTCATTGCTAACACATTAATGGCTAGAACACATCGTTCAATTTCTAGTCGTAGATCGTCTTCAAGATCGAGACATAATTCAATCACTTCTACTGAGTCTGGTCAATTTGATGATAATAATAATCATGAAATGTTTTCTGGTGCTGCATCAGAAGTAATACCTTCTTCAATTACTTCATTACATTATCCACATAGTTTCGGAGGTAGAAGAGATTTATCAAGAGAAACATCACCATTGATAAGCGCGGATAATGATTTGGATTTAAGGTCTGTGAAATCTAATATTAGTTCAAATTCTCAAGATTTACAAGCACATTTTAGATTTTTTTCACCAAATGAAATTGAACTGGCACAAGGTGGTTCTACTTTAGAAAATCCAGAAGATCCAGTTGATTATAATACAAATTGGGATTACTCAATTGATAAATATTCAGATGATGAACAAGAACAATTTTTTGAACAAAATGGTGCAAATAGTAGATTCCAATCACCAGAACCTGATTATGGTTCAATTGGTTATGAACGAAGAACTAGAAGAGATTCAGATGCTAGTATTGCTGAATCAACCCTGCTGAAACATTCAAGTATTAATTCAAATGAAATGGATGATAATTTTTATCGAGAATTCCCTGCGACTTTAGATTATCAAAGATATTATTTAGCTGAAGAAGATATTGTTATTGGTATTGCAGGATATCGTAATTGTTGGTGGAAAAAAATTATATACTATTTGGTTTGTATATCTACTTTAGGTTTAGGGTTTTTAATATTAAGATGGTTTCCTAAATATCGTGTTAATTTAAGAGGTAGTAGAAGTCCCTTAGGTTTAGCTCATTGGGTAGTTATTGAAAATGAATTTGGTGAATTACAAATTTTAGATGTTAAAAAGCAAAAATTAAAAGAAAGATTATCAAGTTATATGGTAACGGAAAAAGATCCTGTAGTACCTGTTTTACATTCATT
Organism: Insectozyma xiaguanensis; assembly: GCA_030555925.1. NCBI lineage: Eukaryota > Fungi > Ascomycota > Pichiomycetes > Serinales > Debaryomycetaceae > Insectozyma > Insectozyma xiaguanensis. The sequence continues at coordinate 6,125 of JANIVQ010000065.1, read as the reverse complement.
TATTTACAGATATATTAAATTTTTTTATAATCCAATAGAAGATATTTTTAAAACAAATTCAAATTGGTATGATTATCGTTGGTTGAATTTGAAAAATACAAAAGAAGGAATTTCTCAATCATTACAAGAACAAAGATTAGATATTTTTGATGAAAATAAGATTGAAATTGAAGAAAAATCAGTTTTCCAATTATTAGTTGATGAAGTTTTACATCCATTTTATGTTTTCCAAGTATTTTCAATATTCTTATGGTTAGCTGATGATTATTATTATTACGCTTCATGTATTTTCATCATTTCAATGATTTCAATTATAAATTCATTGATTGAAACAAAATCAACTATTAAAAGATTACAAGAAATCTCAAAATTCTCATGTGAAGTTAGAGTTTGGAGAAATGGGTTTTGGAAACAAATTGATTCAACAAATTTAGTACCAGGTGATGTTTTTGAAGTTGATCCATCACTTAGTATTATACCATGTGATGCATTATTAATCAATGGTGAATGTGTTGTTAATGAATCAATGTTGACTGGTGAGAGTGTACCTGTATCTAAAATTCATGCAAATAAAGAAACTATTAAATATTTACCTGAAAATTTCATTGACCCAATACTATCAAAATCATACTTATTTAATGGTACAAAATTATTAAAAATGAGATCTTCAAATGATGAACCTGTATCAGCAATGGTTTTAAAATCAGGGTTCAATACTACTAAAGGTTCATTAGTACGTTCAATGTTGTTTCCAAAACCAACAGGTTTTAAATTTTATGAAGATTCATTCAAATATATTGGATTCATGACAATTATTGCAGCTATTGGTTTTACATATTCAACTTATAATTTTATCAAACTAGGTGTAGAGAAAAAAGTTATGATTTTAAGAGCTTTAGATATTATTACAATTGTTGTACCTCCTGCATTACCAGCAACTTTAACAATTGGAACAACATTTGCTATTGCAAGATTGAAAAAATTACAAATATTTTGTATTGCTCCAACTAGAGTCAACATTGCTGGGAAATTAGATGTAATGTGTTTTGATAAAACTGGAACTTTAACAGAAGATGGTTTAGATGTTTTAGGTATACATTTAGCAAATAATGCTCAAGGTAGAAAAGAAATTATATTTGAAGATTTGATTGAAGATATTTCAAATTTGAAAACTATTAGAACTAGTGATCATGATACAAACAATGGATTACATTTCCTAGGATGTATGGCTGTATGTCATTCATTAAGAAGTATTGATAATGAATTATTAGGTGATCCATTAGATGTTAAAATGTTTGAATTTACAAATTGGAATTATAAAGAAGAAAATAAACCTGTTGTATTCAATGGAAAAGATTCATATCAAATTTTAAAAGAATTTGAATTCTTGGCACCATTAAGAAGAATGTCAGTTTTAGCAAATAGAGGTAATAATTTTGTATTTACTAAAGGTGCACCTGAAATCATGTTAGAAATATGTCAACCAGATTCAATCCCAAATAATTTTGATGAATTGTTACATTCATATACTCATGCTGGTTATAGAGTTATTGCTTGTGCTTATAAAGAAATTAAAAACTTGAATATTTCTCGTGAAGATGCTGAATCAGATTTAACGTTTGTTGGATTCATTGTATTTGAAAATAAATTGAAACCATCAACCAAACAAACATTACAAAAATTGAATGATGCAGAGATTAGAACTATAATGTGTACTGGTGATAATATCTTGACTGCTATTAGTGTTTCAAGAGAATGTGAATTGATCCCACCATCAGTTGAGAAGATATATATACCAGTTTTTGATTTTAAAGATGCTGAACAATATATCTCATGGCAAGAAGTTAATGATTCTGATGATAGATTAGATCCAATTACAATTAAACCAACTTCAATTAGAGAAGAAAAAAATTATAAACTTGCAATTACAGGTGATATTTTCAGATTCTTATTAACTGAAGTTAAAAATATTAATATCATTCAAAATGTATTAATGAATTGTGACATTTTCGCAAGAATGTCACCTGATGAAAAGCATGAATTGGTTGAACAATTACAAAAAATTGATTATACAGTTGGATTCTGTGGTGATGGTGCTAATGATTGCGGTGCATTAAAAGCTGCTGATGTGGGTATATCATTATCAGAAGCAGAAGCCTCAGTCGCAGCTCCGTTCACATCTAGAATATTTGAAATTACATGTGTATTAGATGTTATAAAAGAAGGTAGATCAAGTTTAGTAACTAGTTTTTCATGTTTTAAATACATGTCATTATATTCAGCGATTCAATTCATTTCAGTTACAATTTTATATAAAACAGGGACTAATTTAGGTGATTTCCAATTCTTATACATTGATATGTTTTTAATCTTACCATTGGCAATTTTTATGTCATGGTCAAAACCTTTTGGTCAATTAATTGTGAAAAGACCAACTGCAAATTTAGTATCTCCAAAAATTTTAATCCCACTAATATGTCATATTACAGTATTGCTAATATTTCAACTTGTTTTATGGTTATGGGTTAAAAAGGAACCATGGTATGTTAAACCAATACCAGGAGCTGATGATGCTGTGAAATCTTCAGATAATACAGTTTTATTTTTATTTTCAAATTTCCAATATATTTTGATTGCAATTGTATTGAGTCAAGGTCCACCATATAGACAATCAATGATTAAAAATATACCGTTTATTATAAATTTAATTGTTGCTACTTTATTATCAGCATCATTATTTTTAATTAATGGTGATTCAAAATTAGGTGATATCATGCAATTAACAAATTTACATGGTTGGTTTTATATTTATATTTTGATATTTTCAATTGTTAATTTATTCATAATGTTGATTGGTGAAGAAACTTGGTTTTCAAAATTATCAAAAGCTTATAAACGAGTATTTGCAAGACTGAAGATTGGTAAGAGTAAAAAATTATTTAAAAATTTGAAAAAGGAATTTGCCCAATGTATAGAATAATATAAACAACAATAGATTGAAACCGAATTTGTAGAATAAATAACTTCGATGGTATACCAACACTGAAAAATATAAAAATATTACCATAAAAGTTGCAAAAAAATAAATGAGTACGCCCAGGATCGAACTGGGGACGTTCTGCGTGTTAAGCAGATGCCATAACCAACTAGACCACGCGCCCATTTTATAAATTTATTTTTGCTCACGTGAAACTTTGGATGTCAATTTCTATCACGTGCCACATTTTTTACATGCTTTCCCGCTGCTTTTAAATACGGTTTTGATTATTAAACTGCCATAGATAGCCTAAGTATAGCCTCAAGTAAATTTCTATTAACTTTTAGAATAAAAAAGACGAATAAAAATCAAGATTACAAAACTTGATAAGGTGGTGAGAATAACCACAGTGTTTATCCTCAATAACATCTGATAACATCTGTATAATTTAGAATAGATACATGTTGAGTTTAAAAATAGAAACAGGATTAATCAGGCAAGTCCAACTTTTAATTTTTGATGCATTATCATTGTAAATCAATACTCGATTAGGTGCTGCATCACTTATCATTAGAAAAAAGAGATTCAATTCGATAATAGTTTAAAGTGGCTTTGCATATGATCAACAAAAATTGTTTACATTCTTATCAACATTTAAACAAGGAGCAGGCTTGAAAATCAATAATCGAAAATGTTATCTAAAATGTATCTTTTTTTCGTATCTAGCAATAATTTAATTCATACCACCGCTCGCCTACGTGGCACCAAAATGAAAACATTTATTTAAGTGACAACCCCACCATTTCTAAATTTTGTAACTTCTATTTTAACTCGAACGAAAAATCTGGTACAATGTCACAAGAAGAGCCCGTATCTGGATTAATCAAGACTCCAAAGGGTGTTCATATTGCGAACTTAGAGTTGTCTGGTCTGGAATTGACTATTTCACCTGTTGAAAATGAATCAAATTCTGATGAACCATTACCTGATTTTGATCATGAAGAAATCAAAGAAGTAATTGAGTTTATGTTGGAAGATGAAGTTACTGAAGCATCCATTAGAGATAAACAAAATATGTCAAATATTTTGTACATCATTCAGATTCAGAAATAAGAAAATGAAAATTAAATAATGAATAAAATAGAAGAAAAGGTGGAGATTCGAAGAGCTTTATATCATAAAAAGATGCAAATTACAATGAAGAAACAATCAGGATTTGAGCTTAACGAAGTAAAAATGTTAAGTCAACGATCATATTAGCCTAAATGTAACAAGATATAACAGTATGCTATTGTAAATCTAAAAGATTTAAGGTAAACCAAAGGATGTAAATGATCTTCTCGTCAATGTTAATTATCTAAAAAATTTAAACTAAATAAATGAAGATTTTATATTGTTTCCAAACCCTTGCTATCACTTCTTCAATTTTAAGTAAAATTTTTATAGATATTTATTTGAATATGGATAGATTCCGTTTGATTCAACCATAGTTCTAGTCTTAAATAATATTCAATTGTACCTGAGTATTAAAAAAGTAAACGTGTTACAATGGAAAACTTTGTTTCAATATGGTTTGTACTTACTTTCTACTTCATACTCATCCATATGCTTATTTACATTATTAAACGAACATTTAAAATAAAAAACGAGAAGTTTGATAATTTAAAAATTATAGCCGGTTAATATTTCAATACGACTATCGAAGCTACTATAAAAACTGATTTTTTCTAAAATTACTTTTGACATTAAACATAGTACAAAGTTAGTTACAGATCGACTATATTCTTACCTTATAATCAATAAATCAAACAAAAGGTTTCCGAGAAACTTGTAGAATTTTTTGAAACGGCTTAGTAGGTTTCTAAAGTTTTATAACAGTTGGTAAGACATCAGCGGTACAAATAGACCAGCCAACTGAAATTTGATCAACAGCTGGTGATATGGAGTAAAAGTAGTTATCTTTTTTTCAAATTATACCGAAACCAAAGTTATACTCCTTTATTCGAAATAACACATTGATGTTTTATTCTTTGGATAGGTCTGATTTAAAAAAGGTCCAAAATATTTTCAGTAAATGCAATTACACCAGTGTGGTAATCAAAATTAGCTCATGTGAGCTTTTCAGTCGTCTGTAAAAATTTAATACATCAGTATTCGAAAATGTTATAGGGAAAAATGTAGTAGCGTTAGGGATTTACTTAATTAAAGTCAAAAAGTTACCTTGCCAAAATTCCAAACATCTACTCAATGCACTATTTGAAGCGCAGATCAATCTCTATCTCTAACAATATGTTTAGATCAAACAAAAACAGTTAAAACCGCATCCTTTAGATAACAAGATCAATTAAAATAAGAATTAAAACTGAAAGAAATAGAGAGTGGCTCCAAACCCGGAAATTTAATTTTGTATCTTCTGGATTAATATTACCCCGATTTAGTGTCATGTTACAGAAAACGATAATTAATTTATTAATTATAATTAAGATTGTACTATTTTTAACCATCTTACTTATCTGATGTTATCATCTTCAATTAATCATTCGTGTTTATTCTTCTTATCTTTAATTAATATTCTTATCTGATTTGATAGTTTATACGTTGATAAACCAAATATTCTTATCAAGTAAAATATAGCTTATTCTTTTTGTTGCCGTATGTAGATTTTTTGTTGATAGTTTTTGATGATAATAGAGGTTACCAGTAAATGAATGTTAGGCGGCTTCAGCGCTTTCATGTGCCGTACATTTGGGAGGTTTCGACTACCAAATGCAAATGGCTATTATTAGCAAGAATTAGCTTATTTTACAATCTTTATGTTGTATATAAAAAGAGCTTTAGTAGCATCCAAGAAAGGTCTGATTAAACAATCACAAAACTTATTAAAATGAAATTTTCAACTTTTATCTTGACAGCTTTATTAGCAGCAACAAGCTCAGTCTCAGCTTTACAATTAACTCCAGATGATATCAAGTGGGTTGAACTCAACGATCCTGAAGGAAAAGGTTTTTGGCTTGACCAAAATGCCAAGAGGTGTGGATGTTGTGGTCCTAGAAGTCTTAGATCAGGAAATATCTATTGCACCTGTGGTTGTTTGTAAATTAGGTGTGAAGGAGCCGCTTTTAAATTAAAAAGATTTAATGTTGGAAAT
>JANIVQ010000064.1:0-42574 GCA_030555925.1 Insectozyma xiaguanensis | reverse complement strand
TTTTGTGTTTGAATTGTTGAATTGGAGCCTTACAATTGTGACATTTTTTTTTTTTTTTAACTTCTTTTTTTCTTATGACTAAAAATTTTGACAGGTATATATATCATATATTAAATGACTAGAAGTGACAGACAAAATTCATCGATCAATATGACCGAATTTTCAAGAAAAGGTCAGGAGTTTAACTCTTTTCAAAGTCTGTCTGTATATTCCAACAAACCAGAGAAAGTACCGTCTTGGTTAAAGGCTGAAGAGAATAAAAAGTATGAAAAGTATGGTCATAGAAAAACCACCACGGGGGATGCAAATATTGATAAATCAGATTTGTATTCTAAATATGGTGCTCAACAAGTTTCAGATAGAGTTAAAAGAGGGAGAGAGGAAGACAATATTCCTAAAAAGGAAGAGAATGATGAAACTAATGAAAAAGATGATGAGTTGGAAGCTGGTATTTCACCTTATATTCATCTTGATGTTGCTAATCCTTCAGTTAATCATCATACAAAAAAGCAACATAAACCAAGCTATCATACATTTCAGTCCAAGATTGCAAACAAAGAACATAAAGATATCAATACTATTGTACGAGCTCATTATAATCAAAGAGCACAACAAGCTAGATATCAAGGTTCAAGAGTGAACTCACCTATTTATAAATTAAGAAATTTCAATAACACAATCAAGTACATGTTATTAGGTAATTGGTCAAGACGTGTGGATTCAGAAGGTTATACACTTCTTGATTTATGTTGTGGTAAAGGTGGAGATTTGAATAAATGTGAATATATTAAAATTGATCAATATATTGGGATAGATATCAGTGATTTTTCAATTAAAGAAGCATTTGAACGTTATTCAAAACAAAAGGCTAGATTTAAAAGTTCACAAAATCAAAGAAATGCAAATAAATTATATTTTGAAGCTTATTTGGCAACCGGTGATTGTTTTAGTGAATTAATTCCAAATTTATTAGAACCAAATTTCCCTGGAATCATTGATAAAATGTTCCCAGTTGATACTGTTAGCATTCAATTTGCTTTACATTATGCATTTGAAACTGAAGAAAAAGTTCGTAATTTATTAACCAATATTTCTAAATCATTGAAAACCGGTGGGAGATTTATTGGAACTATACCCCTGTCTGATTTTATTAAAAGTAAAATAGTTAATCATCAAACTCATATAAATGAAAAGGGGAAAGCTGAATTTGGTAATGAATTATATTCAGTCACTTTTGAAGATGCTTTACCTGAAGATGGTGTTTTCAGACCTCCATTTGGTAACAAGTATACTTTCTGGTTAAAGGATGCAATTGATAATGTTCCCGAATACGTTGTACCATTTGAAATTTTAAGATCATTATGTGAAGAATATAATATGGTTTTAAAATATAAGAAAAATTTTCAAGAAATTTTTAATTCTGAAATTCCAAAATATTTTAAACATTTAAATAGAAATTTGATAGAAGGTTTAAAAAGATCTGATGGGAAATATGGAGTTGAAGGTGATCAAAAAGAAGCAGTTGGTTTTTATATAGGTTTTGTTTTTGAAAAAATATAATTAAAAGTTTTGTCACAAAATTTGTTTCTATTAATAAAAATTCACTCGGGGCTGTAGCTCCGAATTTATTCACCTACATCCTAATAATCCGAAATCTACAAGAACTGTTGATCAAATCTGATAGTGAGTTTGTAAAAAGTCTATGCAGCTTAAATCGTGATCTAAAATAAAGATTACCAGCAGATCAATAGATTCTTAATATTGTTGATTCTATTGAAATTCAATATCAACTTTTCAACTTGTGTTTAGTTATAATTATTTCGTTATTGTCACTATAGAATGCTAGTTGATAAAATTTTGTCCTGTAAAGTGCAAAAACATGAAAAAAAGAAAATTTTGCAGCCATCAAAGATGAGATAATGTTTTACACAAGTCACTGACTGTTTTCTTATTCGTATATATGTTTGATTTAAATTTTAGTGCTCGTATTCATACAAACGCTTATGGAATCACTTGTATTAATGCTGCTATAAGAATAAAATTTGATTCCATGATTCAAGAAAAGTATGTTTAAAAATTTAAAATGCGTTGTTTATTTAAATAAGGCGCCAAATTATTCAAGCCGTACAACTAAAATCATTAAAGTTTAAAAAAAAGGCTGTTTTTCTTGAATAAGCAAAGAACAGGGTAAAAGTATTGCCATAATTTTGTGAAATTCATCAAATAATTTCTGTTGGGTATTATAATGCTAACTTGAAACTATATTTGCAAACAATGTTGTGACGTAACAGAGTTGGTAAGTTTGTTTATAAAATAATAAAAATACGATATAATTTAATTTAATTGACTGATTGTAAACTTTATGCATATTAACTATCTTGGCATAAAATAGGAGAATGTACAGTTATTCCGAAACTTTCATATGAAAATTATAAACATACTCAATTGAAAAAAAAAAAATAGAAATATTGATTAATTTTGGTAAACTTTAAAAATAAATAAAATGGAATTCATCAAACCATTTAATCAATATAATCTAATTCAATCACCAGTTGAAGGAACAAACCATAAAAAAAAATTTGAAAAAAAAAACACTCACGCCCATAACCATAATCATAACCAAAGTTATTGCATAGTCAATTGTGGGGTATTAACTAAAATGTCTTATGAATATTTATACTTGTTGTTGAATGCACAGATATAAATGTATGGCGAGTGAATACATGAAATTTTACAAAACGAATTATCAATTCAATGTGAAAAAGTAAATTATGAATATCAATTTTATAAACAAAATTGTTCTATTAATTAAAATTGTGATTGAGATTTTTATTTGAACTATTAAACTTTTGTTACAAACTTATTCATTTTTGCAGCTTAATATGCAACAGAACCAAATCTGAAAACTATTGCGGAAAAGTATAATAGGCTGAGATTAAGATCTGAAAATTGAAAAATATGTTGTGTAACTTTTAACGGATTTCTAACCTTAAATTAATGATTTTCTTATTTTCTGACTATCAAATGCAATCTCCCTAAAGACGGATAATAATTTCCCTTGCTGTTCAGATAATTAACATTTTAATGGTTTCCGTTAAGATATTTTAAAGCATAAACAAAAATGTGCATATATCTGAAATCTCATCAAGTAATGGTTATGATTATGAGCTCAAAAAATTGTTCGATTGCATGTTTGTTTTATAATATTGACTATACGGCATCAAAGCACTAATGCTAATAGTTTGTTAGATTTTTTTTTTTTTAAACAAAAAATAAATTAGTTTGACACAAGTACTAATTATTAGTTTGATCTGATTTAAACTTCATTTGTTAACTTACTTGTTTTAATCAAACATATGCAGATCTTGCTTATGGTATAAGTATGTAACGATAATTTGAAAGATAATAGGCTAATGAATGATTAGGAGAAATTTGTTATTTTAACCGAAATGTAGCAACCAAGTTTGAGTAATAAAAAACTCGGTTATAGTTGCAAATAAAAATTAACTTTTCATGAACTTGTGGCTTAATTGAATCACTAGTCCATTTTCCAAGCAATAACTATTATAATTTAAGGTTGTTGTTATAGCTCCACGTTTAAGAATTGTTCTAATTCATTTAACAAGCGGATACCCTCTAAAAAAAGGTAGTTGGATTCAGAATTAAAGGGTCGTCTTGTAAATCTTTGACCAAATGATTGACAGTGCATGTGTAAAAGTGTTTTTTCTTAATTATTTTTATTTTATAAATTTTAACCGCAAACGTTTGAATAAAATCCCTGAGGCATATTATAAATCTGTTTCAATTGTTTATCATGCAATCAATAAAACGCAAAATAATATTGATTTTTCTTTTTTTTTTTTTCTTTCAATTTGGAATTTGAAAATGCTGCAAAAATTAAACGAACCAAAAAAATTCAAAAACAGTTTGTTACAGAAGTTAAAAACATTTAAATCACTAAAGTGGCGAATTTTTTACTATTAAAACCACGGTTAGTTTGATCAAACCAACACTTATTTGCTAAAACAGATCTAAATACTTTAGAACTATAAATTCATTTAAGACTGTTCAAAAATTTAGATAAGTTAAAAAAGTAACAAAAAAGCAAACGCAAGAGCATTTTTTATAAGGAGGAACTCAACGCGTGCTTCAATAAAGAATGCCTTCCAATTTAGTTGGTGATTCGAATAAAAATTAAAAAAGGCGAGAAAAAAAAAAATTGAAATCGAATTTTTAAATGTTGCATAAAATTAGAGAATAAGGCTGTGTGTTGTAAACAATTACATCGTCACAATACAGTAAAAACATACTTATTTCTTTGAGCTTGTAACCAACGTTAAAACGAACTTGAATTTTTGAAACAAAAGATTGTCATTTGATCTGGAAACTGTCCAAGTGTAACTCCTTCCTCCTTCATCTGACCAATATTTTTCGTGGAGGCTTTTTCACTAAATAGAGGCATACATCGTATTGCTGGTACAATTTTAAAGATTTTCCGTTGATTTTCCAATAGGTAAGTTTATTGCTTGTTAAGGAGTTCCCTTTAACTTTAGAAAGAAATTTAAGAGACCAACAGAATCAATATCAAATCTTTAACTGAAATCACGTGCCCAGGGTGATATTATGTTCATCCCAACCTTGGCATGCGATTTTTTTTTTTTCAAAACCTATGGCAATTCGTAAACTGGCATGCCCATTAAACCCGAGCAGGACATTTTTATTTTATTAAACGAAATTAAGTAAAAAAAAAAATAATAATCAAAACGGTTGCAAAATGATATTAGCATCAAATGAAAACACGAAATAGATTTTCGCCATATACCTTTATGATTATCGGAAAAATATTTCAATACTGAAAATTCCGCTGGTTGGACAATATAATCAACTATCTTAATTTTTTCTAGACTAATTTATGCATATACTGTTTAGTTACGGTATTTGGTTTATAGGCGAAGAAAGACATTTAATACCATTTTTTTTTTTACATTTATGTAAACAATGTAAATTTTCAAACCTTAATTTTTTTATTTTTTAATAAAAATTCATAACTAATTTTTAGTAAAATTAGTAAATTACACAATAAATTATTTGTAATTTGTATCAAGGTTTGATATTTGGTTGAAAAGAAATATTTGCAAAGTATAATTCAAGTTATAAGGTCGATGACAAGTAAAAGTTAAATTTTGTATTAATGAAATAAAGTTTCAAAGATCGTAAAATTGTGCGTTTAATACAATTATGGAGTAATACAGATTGAACAAAGCATACACAAGATATTGATTATAATTGAACAATTGTAATAGCTGCAAAATTGATTAATAAAATAATTTTTCTTTAATATGGATATACAAACGCAAAATCATCTTGAGTTAGATGAAACATGTACAATTAATAAATTCTTTTGACTTCGTCTAATCAGTTCTTGAGTTTGTTTTATTGATTTTTTGATTTGTATACTCAAAATTTCATGTAACCATTTATTTTGCAATTATTTTAGACTAAACTTAAATAAAATAACATGATATACATTTTTCAATTGTAGTGTAAATCTTTTAATACTTTGTACATATGGAAATGAACAAGTAATATTGCTTGATCATATACGTCACATTAATATTAATAAATTCGTACCAATAATAATAATTTAAATAATAATAAGCTGAAACGCCAACAATCGATATCAGAAAAGTTGAATACTGAAACTTATCTAGTTTGGGAGATGCCAGCATTTTTTAATGACAACAAAACTTTCGTATAACTTGAAAATTTTACACCAATTTTGTGATATCGTTTGATTTGGCGAATTGTTTACACCAAATTGAAGAAAATAAAAAATTAAATTTTATACTTTCGTATTCTTTTTTTATTTCTATTTTTTTTTTATTATTTTATGTATTTTGTGTAATGTTGCAAAAATTATTTTTTTTTTATTTTAATTTTTCTTTTATTTTTTTGCAATTTTCTAAATGTAAGAAGTTTTAAACTACTGATTATAGATGGTTAGTTGTATAAAATTGTTTGAGCTTTTGGGTTATTTATTATTATTTACTCTTAATTTAATCACTTGCATTTGAACATTATATTTTTTAATTCGATACATAATTCTACTGGTTCTGCTTAAAACTTGTTTTTTTTTAGTCAACTTTTGATTAGTTGTTGTTTTTCTATTTACTCTTGAAACTGATGTAAAACTATGTATCGAAACCTTTCAATTCTAATGGAATAGAGAACAATTATACTTGTACTGGTTGTTGTCGAATTATTTTTGCACTTGAACACTGATTTATAGGAAATGTACCTAGTATGACACAAACTTGTAAATATTACACAAAACAATAAATTTAATTATTTACCTTATTTACATATACACCTATTATTATCTTGAAAAATGTAATTATTGAATCATACGCCAAAAATATAAAAAGAATTCCTTTTGTCATTTTCCATTTAGAACCGTTTCATTATTGATTATCAACAGGGTTTTACCAAATTTATATACACCAACTACTACTGTCCATTACCAATCGAGGAACTCGATTACCCGCCATTCGTTTTGATTTTTTTCTCCAACTCATAGTTTAAAGCCCAAAATTATACTACTTAACTTGTTCAATATTTCAAATTGTTTGATTTCAATTGTTAAAAATTTTAATACTCCGTTCGTTTTTATATTTATGTCTATTTAATTATCGAATAACAATTTTGCAACTATGCCCTATGATGATGAAAAAACTCAATCTCTGATAATACCATCAGATTCATTAGATCAGACTGAAAAAGATTTTAACAAAGGTGTACCTAATATTAATTCAATTTTAACTAAGAATAGCTCAGGTAGTAATATTATGTTACCTCCATTAGTAAAAGAACAACAACAACAACTACTACAACAACAACAACAGCAGCAACAACAACAACAATTTCAAGAACAAACACAACCTCCTCAAACATATGACTATCCAGTCAATTACAACAATTATCAACAAGTTTTTGATCAATATCAACAAAGACAAACACCAATATCACAAAATTATATACCGCAATATTACTCTCAAAATTTATTCCCAGTTCCAACTCCAAATTCAACAACAGTTACGAGTTTTCCACAACAAAGTTTAAATCATACACAATCTAATTCAGTTCAATTGTCTGATTCTGAATCTCATTCGCAACCAGATATAATAAATGGTAATTTCAAACGAGGTAGACGATTTAGAAGGCGATACAATCAAATCCTACGAAGATATCCTTGTACATTTGCTGGATGTTCTAAAAGTTATGGATCTTTAAATCATTTAAATACTCATATAGTCACAAAGAAACATGGTCAACGAAAATCAAAAGTTGATTTTCAAAATCAATCTCAGAGTCCAACTCAAAATAGTAACCAAAAAATTGAAAAAGATCCTAATAACTCACAATTTGACATACAACAACAACAACAACATCAACAGCAACAACAACATGTTCAACAACAAGTGAGTTATGCACCTGAGTATATGAATGGGAATTATTGGCATGGATATGCACCACACATACGACCTTCAAATTCAGTTAGTCAAAATGATGCATCATTTGGTTTTAATCAAGCTATTCCTTCTACAACTTTGGTACCTGGTCAACAACAAGCAAATATGTACTATTATCAAGGGTTTCAACAACCTAGTGTGCCAAATCAAAGAGTCAACACTACACCAGGTGCCTCTTATTACCAACCTCAACAACAATACATCTACCCCCCAGCTAGTGATGTCCAAGGCAAAGTTCATGATGACTCAAAACAACACGGTTTATAGGTTAATTTTACATAGAGTGTAACTTTATAAGTGTAGATTTTGTTTTTTTATTTTTCTACCCATTTTTTTTATAGTAAGTTAAAATGTCAACCGAATCGAGTGATGTACCAAGTGATACCCTAACCAATGGGACCAAGAAAAAAAGATTGACATTACAAGAAAGATTGGCCCAAGCTGCAAAAGCTAAGAATAAGAGGAAACCTCAATCGCAAACTCCTGAACCAGAAACAGAACAGGAAAATGAAATACAATCTGAAAATCAATCTGAAGCAGAATCAGAACTCCAAGCAGAGCCAAAATCAAGTACGAAACCAGAACTAGATGAAAGTAAATATATTAAGCAAATTAATGAGCTAAAATCACAGCTAAGCCAGTATCAAAATTCAAATAACAAGAATGATTTAGAACTGAAAATCAAATCTCAACAAGAAACTATAGATCAATTGATGAAAGAAGGTCAAGCATTATCAATGAAAGAATTGAAATTGAATGAAAGTATTAAAAAATTAAGGAATTCAAATTCAGAACTTGAAGAAACCGTTAATTCTAACCTGGAAACTTTAAATCAACTAGAAGAATTTTTGAAAACCACAAAAAACAATTCATTAGATGATATTATTGAAAAGTTCAATAACTTCTCTAATCAACAGCAAGATCTCACTAATTATCAAGAATTACAAAAGTTATATCAACAAGAACAAGCTGAAAAATTACAAATATCTCTACAGTTGAATGAATTTAAGCTTGAACTGGAAATGAAAAGTCGACAAGATCAATTAAATTTAGAATCAAAAGAATCTACAATTAAAGATTTAAAATCACAAATGTCACTTTCAAAATCAAATTATAATTCAGAAATCACAAGATTGGAAGATAAAATTGAAAATTTAAGACTTAGCAATGAATCTTCCTCAAATTTCGATTTCAATGAATATAATAAATTAAATGAGAATCATCAAAATTTACAATCACAATATTTATCTAGTCAAGAAAATTGGAAATTGATTGAAACTAATCTTCAATTAAAATTGGAAAATTTAGAATCTTCATTACAATCAATGAAGAAAAATAAAACCAAACATTTGAATGAAATATCGAAATTGAATACTCAATTAAAAAATGAACAAACAGCAATTGAAAAATTATCTCAAGAAAATAATTTATTACTACTGGATATAGATAAGTATAAGATTGAAATTTCAGCAAAACAAGATGAATTAGACGAATGGATAGACAAGTTTAATAAATTTCAAAATATATCAAATCAAGAGCGAAGTAATTTTCAACTCAAGATTGATAATTTACAAAAAGAACTAGATAAATTTACAGAACCAATGATGATGAAACGAGAAGAATCTTGGGATTTAGAACCCCCAACAAGTATAAATAATTTAAGTCGAATTGAATCTTCAATTTCCGTTGATGATGCAATTGACACTTCAATACCGACAAATTCTCAATCAATGACGAATTCAAACTTACAATTGATAAATAAAATGTCTTCAAATATTAGAAGATTAGAAATAGAGTTGAATTCATTAAAAGATGAACATGCAAGAATCGTCAAGGAAAAAGAAGGATTTGAACAAGAATATTTAATGATTGTTGATCAAAACAAATCATTAACAAAGGATAATGATGAATTGAAATTGAAAATTGAATCTCATAAACAAAAAGAACAAACAATGTTGGAATTAATTGGAGAAAAATCAGAAACTGTTCAAGAATTACAAGCTGATGTTGAAGACTTAAAAGATTTGTGTAAATTACAAGTTCAACAAATATTAGAAATTCAAGGAAAACAAAAGTAGGAGTTTTAATAAAAATATCGATCTTCGTCTCATCTGGTGTAAAAATATTTTTCAAAAAAAAATATCATCTCTCATCTCATTATGACAATATTACCATACAAAAATCAAGTAGCATATTTAATAGATGATGAGATCAAATTCTATAAGGTAGATAATCAAGGTCAAATTATTGATAATGGAGTGTTTAAATTTGATAATGTCAAACAAATTACTTGGACTACAATTACAACAACTAAAAAGACATCAAAAGGTGATAAACAATCATCCCAAGATCTTTTGGTGGTGTATGCAGACAGCGATGTGATATTGTTATCCAATCTTGGTGAAATCAAAAGGTATTCATCGATAAAGCTAGATAAACTTATTAAATTTCAAAATGATACCATATGGGGTATAAGAAATTCAAAATTGATATCTATCAAAAAACAAGCTGAAAAAGTTTACAATTCGTCGAAATTTAATAATGCATATTTAGAAAATAAACAAGTCATGGGGGTAACTGAAAAGTCGATTGAATTTGGAAAGATAGTTAAAGATAAATTTCAACTTGAAAATGAATATTCAATAGCCAATGTAGTTGAAGTTAGTGAATCAAATGAATATTTTGCAATTTTAACTACAAATAAAGTCATTTTATTAAAAGGTGATAAATTGGAGACTTTACCTTGTCAGAATGTGAAATCCATACTGTTTATAACTATTGATTCACAAGAAATTCTAGTTGTGATTGAAAATGGCTTTATCAAATTTTTCAAATTTACGTCACTACTAAATGAAATCAAAGGTGATGTAGATGGAATAATATATTCAAAAAACTTATATGCCATTTGGCAAGGTAAAAATTTAAAATTCCAACAAATTGAAATCACAAGTAAAGAAATTTCAACAAGTTTAGTAAATAATATTGATGCAACATCAATTGAAGTTGTACAACCTGAATCTAATAATTTGGATGTGGATACAATACTTGAAAAATTAAATCTTTCAAATCCACAACAAACTATTGAATTATGTTCATCACAGTCAGATTCAAATAACATCAAAGAAGTAGTTAAATCATTACTGTTACAACAAGCACAAAAATTATTCTTGATATTATATGATGAAATAAAAACAAGTATAAATATTAATATATGGATTAAATGGATTTATTTATTACATGGAAATTCACTCGATATAGATTCATCAATTTTATTAAAAATATCATCATCACTTGAAGAATCAATAAAATTGGTACCTCATTTACTTTCAATACAAGGTAAATTAAAATTATTAAAATTACAATCTGATTTAAGAAATGATTTAGAAGAATTTGAAATTACATCGACTCAAAACGATTTAGTATATGTTAATGGAGAAATACAATAAACAATTATTTATGATGAGTTTCAATAAATTCCATTGATAATCTAGAAACAATCTCTGGTTGTTCTCGTTGTAAGAAATGACCACAATTTTGAACTAATTTAACTTCAACATTTGAATTCAGAGCTAATTTTCTCTTTTCTAGTTCAACAATACCTTTTGACATACAACCATCTTCTTCACCAACTAAAATCAAAGTTGGTACCTTATCAAAGTCAACCAACCATTTTGATTTAATCAATGATCCAATACGGAATAAATGTCTATAATAAGCAGTTACAGCATCAACAACACCATCTTTTGCAAAAGATTGTCTAATTTCATCAATTTCTTCATTTGTATGATTATAAGATGGAGACCAATATCTCCACATGTAAGATAAATAATCATTATTCTTTGTTAATTTTGTCTTATAAAGTGATTGATGTTGCATTGTTAAAAAATATGATGATAAATAAAATTGTTCAGGTGTATACCATAATAAATCCCAAATATGTAAGTTTGCCAAATAAGGAATAGCCAAAGTAACCATTGATGTAATTAATTCAGGAAACATTTGTGCAGCTTTGAATGAAATAATAGCACCCCAATCATGACCAATTAAATGTAATGGTTTCTTTTCTGTATTAATTTCTAAAATCCAATTCCTAACATCAGTAGCTAAATTGGGTAACATATATTCTTCTTCAGTACTAATTGATGATCTCTCATATCCACGTAATTTAGGTGCCAACAATAAGAGTTTTTCATTTGGATAATTCAAATATGGCCAACATTTATCAAATGTAGTATTAATATCGGGGAACCCATGTAATAAAATGATACATCTATCCCATTGTTGTTTCTCAATTTCAACTTGAGATAAGTTGGTCAACGTAGTAAACCTCTTCCCTTGACTGTTTAATATAATTGTATGAACCATTATTGAATATAGTTTAAAATTGGAATTATAAGATTAAATATATACGTATCAGATATCAAGTGTGATTTTTTTTTCGATTACGGGGTTAATGCGAGTACGCAAAATTTTAACTTACATGGCATGTGATGAAATCGTTAAACCATCGGAAAGCGGAGTATGGTTGAAGATCAATATTGAAAATTAGATCTACAAAATTTTAGTATTATCATCAGCAAATTTGAGGTTATCTTGAACTCAACCCAAAATTTCCTCTAATTACTTCAGCTGAAACACCCTTCAGTTAAAGGGGTAAGGTTCCTTCAGTAAGGTGTTATAAATTAGTTTAGTAAAAATTGACTAAATCGAATTAAACTTTGAATTTCAAAATTTAAACTTTATATTCCAAAGTTTATTGTTTAAGTTTGGTTTGATAAACCCCCTAGATCATAAATTAATTCACGATTGATAGGTTCATCAATCGTCTAAAATTAAACTTCATCAAGGTTGTATTCTTCTTTTTGTAGAACACGTTTGAATATTTATCAAATTCGTAATTTTAACCAAAACTGGATAAGATTTCAAACATGCGCTCAATATAATTTAAGTAAATATACTTATAAAGTTTTAAATCCGTCGAATTAAAGTTGTTGTCAAAACAGATTCCTCTTCCTGTACAATTTCAGTGAACTTAAATTAGATTTCAATTTTGTCAGATCTCTTTGTGATGCCAATAGGAACTCAAAATACTAGAACTTTAAAACCAAAGGTTGTTTTTCAATTGGAATCTGATTATTTGATTTTGTTGCAGTTATAAAAAATAGAGAGCAAAGATATCACACTTGATGAACACATTGAAATTCTCAGTTGCTGTTAAAATTAGATTAATAGGGAGCCGGTGGAAGTAGATGATTAGAAATAAATTAATATCACAAGTTATTGGTTTTTTTTTTTTTTAAACGTATATATTAGGTAAAAACTATAACCTATACAGTAGAAGCCTAAAAATTTGACGCTTGATTCTTATGATGATAATTTATTTCATATCAGGTTGATTTGGTTGCATATTGAATTGTAACGTAGTCATAATAATTAAAATTCGATCGTAAAAAGGATTTGGTTAAGTTGATCAATCCTAATAGGATGCACCAACCTTTTTTTATTTCGTCGTCGTATCCAAAGTTTGAAAACAATGGATAAAAAACGATCGATTGGTTTATATAGTTAAAAATTTGATGAGAATTCAAACATAACTCCAATTATAATGTTGAAATGCACTATTATTTGTTAAAAATACTAAACTAGTTAGAAATGTATGTTTTAAAAACGTCTGAAGAAAAATACGATAGAGTTAAAGTTTTAAGATCTTGAAATTTAGAAATGGATAAATATCTTTTCAAAAGAAAAAGGATAATAATAATTGTTAATAGTTGAGAGCTGAAAAACATTTCACTAAAAATGACAATTAATGTTTGGATTTTTTGTGGTTAAGTTTTGGTATTTGGATTTCATTTGGTTAAATATGGTAGTTTTGGTATTTGGATTTCATTTGGTTAAATATGGTGATAGTTTTCGCTTGAGATTTTTGATCAAACGAAAAAAGGGGTCCATTTATTTAATTGGACCTGCGTCTCTGATTATAACCAGGATTCTGCTTTAATTAAGCTTTGAATATTTGCAATTTACAATTGTAAAAATACTAAACATAAACTCACACATTTTGAATAAATGTTAATAAAGCCCTATGCTGGCTAAAAATCATTTATAAAGATTTGAATAATTATGTTGTGACTTTACGGGGAAACCCTTAGTTTTTGATACCCAAGACTTTAAATTGATCATTAGCACATTTATCATAAATATTTAATCAATATCTCAATTTCAATACAGCATTATATGTTGAATAAAATTATTAGTCAATTATAATTAAACTTTTACTTTTTCGGATGTCTTTTCGTGTCAGATTCATGTTTCAGATCTATGTTTTAGATTTTACCATGTTTTATGACTCTTTATCGACGATATTTTAATACCAAAATGATGGTAATTAATTATCATTATCAAATATAGAGTGATAATTAATTTAAACAAAGTGGAATACGTACTCGACTGTAAATTTGCGTGAATTATTCTTAATATTATTTGACCTTAACGAACACTCAAATCAAAGTTAACAATTAAAAAACAACAAAGAAATAAGAGCTACAAAGAGAATTTCAGAGAACGTTGAACAAAAATATATTAAAATATATCGTTTTCATATGGACAGTTTATACTACTATGCCCATCTCGTTCACATAACCCACACCAGTCGGATTTACCAGAACTTGGATCTGTCAATGTTGGTGGACTATATATTGGTAAAGCGACTGGTTTGATATCTTGATTTTCATTGTTAGATGATAATTTTGTTTGTAGTTGAGTGATTTTTTCATTTAATTGTTTAACTTCATCTTGATTTTTCAACTCTAATTTTTCCATTTCTTGTTTATGATTTCGTTTCATATTTTCAATCAATTGATCTTTTTCTTTCAATTGGTCTTCATAATTGTTTTCAAGATCATCTAAAGATTCTTGTAATTGTTGTAAATCTTTTAATTTTGGTCTTGTATCTAATTCTTTTTTCAACTCTTCAATTTCTTGTAAATTTATTGATTCAAATTTTGTATTTAATGAATTTTCTTCATATTGTTTAATTTGATTATTTTTATCATTTATAACAAGTGTCATTTGTTCAATTGTATTTTCCAATTCGATAATTTTATTTTCATAAATATTCATACCTTCAGTTTGAACATTGATTAAATCATCCATTGCAAATCTCCATTCTTGTCGTTGTAGATTAAAATTTTCCAACTTCTTATCTTTTTCATGTATGATTCTTTTTAATTCATTGATTTCATATTGTGAATCATCAGATTTGATTAAATTTTCATTCAACATATTCATTCTTGCATTCAGGTATGTTGTCAAAGGTTTACGTTCTGGCGTTTTGGGTGATGCAATTTGGATCAATTGAGGATTGACACTTTTCAATCTTTCAAAAGGTAGGAATAATCCACTGTTTGGTATATCAACTTGAAAATATTGTTTACCATCAACTGAACCGGAATTTTTACCTCTTGTTCTTGCTAATTGACCTAACAATTCTAACCCAACAAAATTACCATTCTTATTCTCAATTCTACCATGATATCGTATGATTCCATGACCATTTGTACCAGGTATTACAACTTTTAAACCTAGATATTCCATTTTGTAATTTGGTGATAACAAAAAAAATAATTTTTACAAAAAATAATCAGAGAAACAACGTTGTAAGAATTGATTAAAATGTAAATTTATTTAAAGATTCAAATATTATATAGCATTCTTAATATTTATGTATATGTAGATAACAATTTTTTTCTTAATTTCAATTTTGATGATAATTTTAAATTTTTATCAATTACAATCAATGAAGTTGATTCTTTTATAGTTAAATTATTAATCTCATCTGTTAATTTTTCAATTGATTTCTTATGTTCATTAATTTGTTCATTTAATGGATATATTAATTTTTCAATATTCGAAATTGTTTGATCATTTATTGAATTTCTAAATTTAATTGGCATCAATAAACTGATCAATTTTTCTTCCAATGATTTGATATGATTCAATTTATTTCTTAAATTATTTCGAACATTTTCATATTTGAAATCTAATGGACGATTTCTTAATAAATCTTTAAATTTAGTTTGATTTCTTGAATATAAAAGTAATTGACTATACAATTTATCCAATTTAATTCGTTCTTGTTGTGATTTAGATATTTTCGAAATCAATTCATTCAAATCTTGTTCTTCATTACGTAGTTTTTTAATAATATTTTGAAAGTCGAAATCTTCTGGTATAGGTGGGGTGATTTCTTGATGATCAAGATAGATACAAAGTGATTTAACATTTTGTTCAAGAATTTTCAATTCTCCTTCGGTATTTTGTATTATACTAATTATTTGATCATTGATTGTGGTTGGTTTTGGTGGATCTTTTGTGAAACCATTGAATGTTGCAAATTGAACAGGCTCAACAGATATTGGCTCCATACCCTTTGATTCATCATTGTACTTTTCGATTGATTTTTTCAAACTGCTATCATATTTATCTTCTTTTTTAACTGGTTCAACAATTTGTGTTTGTTCGTCTCTTGGTTCATTAAATGATTCAGTTTGCTCTTCAGTTTCTTCTTTTTCAAATTTCAAATTCTCGAGTGAAGGGATATTTTCATTTTTTAAATCAACAAAAGGTGAGTCTTCTTTATCATTTAATGTAGACGGAACAGTCTCATCTTCATCACTTGAAAAGTCATCTTCTTCTTCGTCTACTACCTGTTCTTCGTCATCTTCCTCTTCATCATCTTCCTCATCATCATCTTCCTCTTCTTCTTCTTCTTCTTCCTCATCCACAACTGGTGGTTCGTCTTTCTTAACTTCTGTATTTTGAGATTTAAATCTGGCAAAAGGTGAATTTGTCAAATTTTTATCATTCAAACTTTCAAATGGTGAAGCCAATCCCATACCTTCTTTTTTAAATGGAGATTCAGAAGGTTTCAATTCACTATTAGAATCTGGTTTATCAAATATCGATTTCCCTTTATTCAAACTACTAAAAGATGAGGCATTATTTGCAAAGCTTCCAAATCCTGATGTTATAGCTGGATTTGATTTTTGTGGTTGCACACTTCCAAATCCTGAAGCTCCAAATGCAGAATTAGATCCAAAACTAGTTTTCCCAAACCCTGATGATGTATCTGATGATCTAGAATTGAGACCTGATTGACCAAATCCTGCCAATGGATTAGATGATGTAGTTGTTTTTGAGCCAAATCCAGTTTGTCCAAAACTTGAACTTGGTTCAGATGTAATTGAATCTTTTGCAACTTTAAAAACAGATGATTGAGTAGAGCCAAATGGGTTAGCAGCAAGTGATACGGTTTGTTGTGGTTCTTCAACTTTTGATTCTGTTGGCAAAGATAAAGTCAATTTATCATTGATTAAACCTTGTTTATGATATACCCACCAAGAAATTAAATGACCAGTATGTAATAAACAATATACTTTTGGTAATTTACCAATAGCTTCTTCAACACCTGAACATGGTTGTAAAACTTTTGAAGTTAAATTTATATCAACATCTAAACCTATAGGAGACATATCATCACCGGATACATCATCTAATGGTAAATTAGCTCTTGAAGTATCTTCTTCCAATGTAATTCCATAACTTTCATCATCTTTTGATTCTATTATCCCTAATTCAGTACTACCTGAAGATGTAAGAATTGAATAATCTTGTGATTGATACCAATTTAATAAATTTATGTTATAATATGTTGATTTACGTTGAACAGAACCAAACGGAGGTATAATGTCGATTTCATCACCAACAAATTCACCATTTTTTTCATCAACAATAAAAGTTTTTGGAAAATCATCATCGTTGTTCTTATAAACTAAGAAATAGCAATTGCTGTGAAGTAATAATATATCAATTAATTCATAACCTTGTAAATCTTCTTCAATTTTCAAATTTTTCGAGCCCAATTTCAAGGGTGAATCTTTTACGGCATAAATTGATTTGTCATAAAATGTAACAATGTTGGATGCAATCAATGTAGAATCTAAATATAAATCCAAGTCTGTTGTCAATTTATATAATCCTTCATTGGTAGGTTTGATTTGAGCAAATAATCCAACTTCAACATTTGTAAATGTATAATCTGCATTTTGAATCTTTTCAACTGAAATTGTTTGAATTTGTTGATCATTTATGATGTATAATAAATCATTATGAAAATGTAATTGTAAAATTTTAAACTCTTGATCCACAGTTTTGATATCTTCTAGGTTTGTTGTTGATATGAATTTTAAGGTTTTATAATTTGATGCTGCAATTAAATTGTGTTGATTATTGATTGATAATAAGTTTAAAGTTTGATCATTTAAATTATCAAAATCAATTGGTTCATCAAACAATGATATACCATTTTCTGGAGTGTCTAGTTTGAATCCTAGATCTTCTGAAACAACTTCTTCAATCATCTTGAGTGTTGGTGAGAAGTGGTTGTAAAAAAATATATAACCATTTAATTTGAGTGTTTATGCACGACTATTATAGTTGAAAGATATAGTAATGCTAAAAGCTTAATTGTATTATTTATGATTGATTTCAAACGATCAAAATGTTTAAACTAATTCAAGAGCCATTTGAAAATTTGTAAAGTTCTAAAAATAATTTTGCAACTTTAAGAATTGTAGTGTGACAAGAAAAGCACAAAAATCAGAATGCCTCTGATTGATTACCTTAATAGAGTTATGAGAAAAATATAACGGTTGTGTTTGGTCTTGGTATTTGTAAATATTTGATATTCCGACTACCCTAGTAACAGTACGATTGTAAAAATCGATTAAATTCATTTAATTTTGTTTTAATAGAGAATAAGCGTGATATTAAATCAAAAATTTAGTTTAAATTTTCGTTTAAACTAGTATTTTTGTAATAAATAGTTTTAGCTGGGAGTTATTCTCAAATTATCTAAACTCATCATAAAGTCTTTATATTAGATCAACAACTTAAGTGAGTAATCAATTTTTTATGATATGAATTTACGAAAATCATATTTTATTTTTTATACTTGAGCCAAGAACAAAGTTATTCAATAATATTAATAAAGTTGATGGAGTTTTTCAATTAATAAGACACAAAACCGTAATTCAAACTTTCGCAACAATCTATGGAAAAACTGGAAAAAAGTTATTCCATTAATTAAGAATTCAGTTAAATAACGTTATTAATTTACAAATGAAATGAATTATGAACTAAGACAAAAATTTTGACGATGAAAAGGAAGGTCTTTTAAAATTTAAGCAAAAGTATAATTTCTTATATAGACATTGCAACATATATGTAATGTCATGCAATGCATGTTAAAAGTTTTGATGCAGCCCTCCACTTAGTAAATTTCCCCCCAAATCTGTATATTCCGCCTCCGAGATTCATAAAACACTAGACTAATTTTTCAAATCCCAGACTAGTTACAAACTAATTGAATATCAAATTATCTAGAGATTATTATAATTGTTCAATATCAAATAGTATATCTCTTGCAACATGGTAGCAAACCCTAACCATCAAGCAATAACTAAAACAATAGATATAATAGGAGTAAAGTAAAAAGAAATGGAGCAATCAGGAAAAAATGGAAAAACTAACTAAAAATTTATCAACTGCCCGGAATAATATATAATGTGGAGAGATTTACAGCGGTAGTGTACACTATACCAATCTTGATTTTTTTTTTTTTTTTATTTTATTTTTTTATTTTTATCATTCATTTAAATGAATTTCATTTTCTTTCTTTTAAAGTTATATAACCAACGTTTTTTTTAACAACAAGAGTGGATTCATGTTTAGTTCTCCATTTGCAAATGCATCCAATCAGAAATCGAATACTCCGGTCCATTTCAAAGAAAATGCAAGAAATGCTATATATAAACAACTACCCATAATACAATCTAATAGTAGTGGTATATCAATTCATTCAGCACCACTGCAATTCCCCAAATTTTTCAATAAATCATCATCTGCATCTACAGCATCATCATCATCATCTATATTCTCATCGATAACTCATGGAGGGAAACGTTCAGTACGATCTGCACCTTCAATATATTCATCATCAAATGCAACAATACCTGAAGATCTGGAGCCTATATCTATAACCATTGAACAATTGGTCAATGATATAGTATTGCATGAACAAAATAATCAAGAAGATCAAATATCATTAGGATCAAATTTACAATATCAAAATCATGAAAGTTTAATTGATTGGAATTTAAATGTAACAAGATCAAAATTATTTTTGATGAAATTACCAAGTGTAAGTTCAGCAGATTTTAATTATCAACCTAATTGCATACCACAAATCATTGGAGATTTGGGTAAAATATGTAATATAATAATTTTACAACCTTATATACTGGATAAAGAATTCATATACATCTTATATCAATCTAATTTATATGATGAACATTCATTAGATATCAATTTTAAAAAATCAGTTGCTGAAATATCAGTTAAACAATCTAGGTTGTTACAAATTAACAATCATAAGAATAATTCAATGTTACCTGATATTTATTTATTACATAAATATAAAGAAATTGCATTAAGGAATTATTTGGTTAATTTGGCAGCTGCAGCAACAACGGCATATGAATATAAAATGAAAACAGAAGAGATTAAATTACAACTTCGAAATGATAATAATGGTAAAAAGGTTAAAATTTCAAAAGATGAGAAAAAACAGTTATGGGAAGATGTTAGACTGGATGTATTTAAAAGAGCTGGTCTTGAGTAATAATATATATTTTAAAATCTTTTTCTAGCTTGTTTAACTTTTTTATAATGACTTTTACGTCCACTTGTCTTTTTATCTTGAATTTCATTATATTTCCTTTTAAAATATTTCTTTGTTGTATCATCAGTTAATAAATCATTAATTAATGATTTAGATTTTGGTTTCTTAGTGGTGATTGGTCCATCTATCAATGTTCCAATTTGAAAAGATTTTGGTACTTGCCATTTCTCCTTTTTATAATGTCGTTTTGGATCAAGAGCATTTCTTTGCTTTATAATTTGTAAATCTCTCTGTATTTCAGGTGTCATTTCAGGAGTATTCATTTGGAACCAATCTTTGACATCTTTCTTGCTTTCTATTAGTAGAGGATCATTAATCTTGGTTGGTGTTACTAATTTATCTTCAATCTTGGGTAAACTCAATACTTTTTCAACTAAACTTTGAGATGTGGTTGGTTTCTTATATTGTCTTTGTAAAGTGGCTAATAAATCATCTAATGATTCATCTATAGATTCAGTTTCTGATGTTTCAATTATAGTTTGGTCTGTCATATATATATTGATGAGATGCGATTTAAGATTTTTTTTTTCTATACAGTTTTAAATACCATCAGTAAATCCACTAACAATACTTTTATTAAACCCACCTTCTTTAACTGCCAACTCGTAATATCCATAAATAGTAGTAACGGCTAACAAGATTGAAGTACCTGAACCTAAAGTACCAGTCAAATCACAAATGACTGATAATGCACCAATAGTTGCACCACCAAATGCAGCAGCAGTTGGAATAATTTTTTTCAATTCTTTATAAGCTGAAGTTTCTCTATGACCAGCAATAATTAATCCTTGTTCTTTAAATTGTTTTGCAATATCTTTTGGTGAAGTACCTGAAATTTCAATCCAAGTAGTTGAGAAAATTGCACATGAACCTAAAACAAATATTATATAAATTGTTGTTTTAATTGGATCCAATAAAGCTTCTGTGAAATTAAATGGTGGTTGAATATAATATACTAATCCACTAACAGCATATAATTGTGATGAACCAAATCTTGTATCCCATGATCCTAATAATTTAACCAATAAATTATTTGGCCATCTCATAAATAATAATTGTGAAATTATAAATATATTTGATGATAATGCACTTTGTAACATAATTGGAATATTTGATGTATAAAATAAACGAATTGGATATAATCCATATGGACCTCTTTGTCTTGTTGATTTCAATGGTAATTCAATTCTAAAACCTTGTAAATAAACAACAACGAAAAATACAACCAATGTAGCTAATAATTGAAACATGTTTGGTAAATTTTGTCTATAAAATGATTCAATCAACGCACGTTTTTTATCTTTTCTTGATCCTAATAAATGAAACATGGCAACAACTGCACCATCAAATTCAGTACCTTTTCCTGATGATGCTGTAGTTGGTGCAAAAGCTTTCCAAAAAACTTGTTCACAAGTATTTGTAGCTGTAAACAATGAAACACCTGAACCTAATCCATAACCTTTTTGTAATAATTCATCCAATAATATAACAATTATTGATGCAAATACCAATTGTAAAATTAATAATAAACAAACACCAACACCTAAACTTTTAGGTGGTCCATACATACCAGTTAATACATAAACAGTAGCTTGTCCAATTGCCAACAATATGGCTAATAATTTTTGAGCAATTTGAAAATGTTCACGATCATTTTTATTCGTCATATCAACAAATATTAATTTTGTACCTTGTAATAATTGAAACAACATTCCTGATGATACAATGGGGGATATACCCAATTCCATTAATGTTCCTCTATTTGATGCTAACATCATTCTTAACCAAAATAATGGATCTGATGAATCACTACTTGCAATACCATACAATGGTATTTCACTCATGACTAAAAAAATCAATAATGTTATAATTGTCCACATGACTCTTTGTTGGAACTGAACTTTACGTTCAGGTGCTATGACCTCAGGTAAAAATGGACCAAAAGGTTTAACTAAATCTAAAACTCTGAAACCCATAATATAAAGTGAGTGTTGAAAATATTTTTCAATTACAGTGTAGTAAAAAAACACGTCAACAAGAGAAAAATAGACTATCAGGTGTAGACTTCCTAATTAGGTAACAATAAGCTTGCATAACTTCTTCGGCATGGAAAGATAAAAATTTCACAATATTTTCAAAATCAAATTTTCCAAGTTATCAAGAAATGAGTGATTGGGCAAGTAAATTATCAAAGAAGAAACCAGTGAATAAGAATGTACTGTTACAACCTCCTGTAAATACTACAGCGCAAGTGAAAGAGAGATCAATTTCACCATCATCATCACCATCAACCTCATCAGCCTCATCATCATCACCATCAACAACAACATCAACACCATTTAATTATAAAGAAATACTAGATTATTTCCAAAATGATTATAATCAAATACTACAAAAAGCATCATCATCCTCATCAACTGACAAACAACAATATAAAATATTGAAATTGGATTCAAATAACATTTGGAAATCAACTAAATCATCAAAAGATGTCATTCGAAAAGATGGTAATTGTATTGATTTATTATTTGAAATTAATAGATCAATTTATCAACAAAAAGATAAAGATAAGCTGGACAAACTGGATAAACAGATGGACAAGAAACAACAAACTAATAATTAATATACAATATGTAATAATTAATAACTAAATTCGCTATTTTGGAAGACTTTTAGCTTTTCCGTTACTTCTAATTTTGGTAGCGTTTATATTATAATATTTATCCGCGAATAATAGAAAACGTTGAGAAAAGATGTCAAATCTAGAAATGAAGTACGATCAACATCGTTTTCATTCGAATCTGTCAAAGCTAACAAATTATATAAATTTTTACCAGGTTGTTCATTGGAAGTAGCAACGTCAATATCAACCGATGGAAACACAGTTTGTTCATCAATAGCTTGTGTGATACCTGAAGTTTGATATCTACTTAATATATCTGCAACAACATTTAATTTGCCTTGGATAATAATTGGGCTGTACATGCTCAATACATCTAAATACCTTTAAATACGCACTGGAGGTTTTGTCAGCTTGTCTGAAAGTAATGACAATGAGTGGATTTAGTAGATAATTC
Source organism: Insectozyma xiaguanensis (assembly GCA_030555925.1). Lineage (NCBI taxonomy): Eukaryota > Fungi > Ascomycota > Pichiomycetes > Serinales > Debaryomycetaceae > Insectozyma > Insectozyma xiaguanensis. The sequence goes on along the minus strand of JANIVQ010000064.1, from coordinate 19,166 downwards.
GGTGAACTAATTGAAAATTATGAATTTCATTTAATTATCCTGATTGTCCACCGTTTTGTTTCAAATTATTCCAAAACATTTCGAATATTTTCATAAGTATTTGACAATTGAGTTGAATGTTTTATGTTAATGTTGATAATTTGTTTTCATTTAATGATCTAAATTATTGATTGTTTTGTATGAGGATTCTCAATGGTTGTGAATAACTTAATGGTGATCTTTTCCATTTGTTGTTGATTCAGCTGTTGAGGAGTCATACATTTGGATGTAATCACTCATGTCTTGATGCTCAACATCTGATGATTTAGGTCTGTGTTACATCAGTAGAAGCATTCACCGAGGAATGTATGATTCCTGTTTAAGATAGCTCAGTGTTCACTTGGTTAATCATAAAGATTTAGATTTTGCAGTTTCAGAGGTTTTAATTTGTTGAAGTTCTTTGATTTTAGTTTTTGTATTTTGCAATATTTGTAATATTTGGTCAGAAGAACAATTTGCTTGGAAGTTTTGTTGTTGGAGAATCATTTCATCTTGCAATTTGTTCCGCTTCTGTCATTTCCACGTCGTTTGAATCTTCATATTCTGTAATTACTTCATTTCACTTAGTTAAATATTAGTGGCAATATTGCTTTTTTTTTTTTTTTTTTCGTACATTCAGAGTTAAAAACTAAATAAAATAAACATTCATATAGAAAAACCTCCGGCACCTTGTGGTGTTATTGTGAAGTATTGTTCAGCATCACTTTCATTGTATTGACTTTTGTCATATCATATTGCTTGTAACAACTTCGTACCAGCAATATGCACATGTCGGTCGAAAAATAATTTTCCACGGCAAGAAAATTTTTTGTCTCGGCCACAATCAGTGTCTCATGGCTGAATATTGGTCGGTATTTTTCTGGGGTTACTTTTCAATATTCTGGAGGAAAAATCTATGGGTTTAATTGTTTTATGGATCCCAGGTTCAAAGATTGGAAAGTCTTTGGATCGTAGATTTTTGAAATCATTTACTTGTTTTGAATTGAACTTGCCATGAGACATCGGTGTGTTTTTCAAATGAAGGAGTTGCAACACTTCTTGTTAAATTGTTGAACGTTTAAATGCAAAAGCTTCGTCATAAGATGTATGTAGTGAATTCATAAAGTAAGTAACTAAAGATGATCCAAGCGACTGAACCCGGGTAGTCATATCACATCTTTCTTCATCTGAATGGTTTAATTCTTCCCTGTTGCTGGCTTAAGTGGGCATAATAACTGGATGTGAGTTAAATGTTTAGTTTTGAAGTTTCAGAAATGACGATTTTATTTGATTAGTGAATTTGGCAGATATTGAATCAGAATAATCAGACTTTCAGAGGAAATAGTAAAACGAAAATGTATATTTGATAATTATTGCATTTCAGGCATACCATCATCTTTCCAACTTCCTGAAAACATGTGTTTTGCATATGCTATTGGGTCGCTCGAATCTTTTGCTCCCATTTGGTTGACATCTGGACTAAATGAGGTGATGGGTAAAACAAGAATAGAATCTATCAAAATGGGTTGTTTCATTCCTGTAAATAGTTTCCAATTAATTTTATCTTCATATTTTTTCAATGAATCTTGTAATATGTCATTCATAAATTGAAAAACGGTATCAGTAAATATTCCTGGACCTGTCCAATTCATTATATCCCCACCTTCGTCTTTACCCAAAACTCTATTCAATTGATTCTTCTTTTCTCTAGTTAAGGTTATATCTGTAATTTTTGAAATCAATTGTCCCAACATTGGATGACCTTTCTTACTTTGTATTGTCCATTGACAAAATTGTATTCTACGTGCGTACCATTCGGCCCAATCTGGACGATCCGGGTCTGCTTCTATTCCAATCACCAACCCAGCAGTGTTTGGTTTATCCAATATTTTTACACTGTTTGAAATCCATTCATCTATTGGTTTTAAACTTGTTGTATCGATATCCGAATATACCCCTCCTCTTGCAAATAATATCAAGTATCTGAAAAAATCGGCTTTCAAAATAGATTTGGGCATAATTTTATAAGCTTTTGAAACACTAGGTACATTTTTATATAAATTTGCAATCAATAAATCACATTGTTCATCAGGTATTATGAAATGTTTATAATTCAGATTTTTCTCTGACCAAGTATTGAGGTATTTCTTATATCTTGCTGGAAATGTTTCATCATCAACATCTACTTTCCAAGTTTGCCATATTAGTTTTGGAAAAGGTTTTGAATTATCAAAAGGGTATTCCTTTGATAATTGTTGTTGTATAGTAGATTCTTTTAGTTTAATCTTTTTAGGTTGATAATTCAACCCTAGTTCTTTCCAATTTGATTCAGATAAAACTTTACTTAGCTCATCATGTTTCTTTGGTATTAAGAAGTATAATACAACAATACATAGTATTGTGAAAACTAATTGACGTTTCATAGTAAATTTTTTTACAATTCTGTCGCAGTAGAATTTTATTTCTCATGTTCAGCATGGACATTGAAGAGTAGCACATAATTCTTCATTAATGTGAGGAAAATTTTAAATTTTTAGAATGAACAATATGATTTAATCTTCCATTAGTGCATGATGAGATAATAAACATTTTACCGTTCAATCTCTATAAAATATTAACCATTTGTAATTTGCATCAAATATTGCAACCTTTTCGTGCCTCTACCAAAACTGGTAACCAAGTAAGAAAACACGTTCAAAACTGTTTTTAAATTTTTAGATAAAGTTTTACGATGTATACATGTTTTTATATATATATTTTTTAAACCTAAAAATTTCATTTCCCAAATAATAAATAATATTAATACATTAAAAAGTTTGCTTTTAGCAAACGGAAAAAGACAGCAAACTCTATAATCTACCAAAAATGCAAATAAAACAAAAGGAAATAAAATTAAATTCTACACCAACTTACCACCATGAATTGCTAGCTGTTGCGTTACCATAATCATTAAAATTAGATTTTGAATAATTGTTATTACTGTTACTGTTGTTTTGTGACGAAGAACCCCAACCTGAATTATTTTGTGATGAAGAACCACCCCAATTTGAATTTGAATTTCCCCATGAAGATGATGTGTTTTGTTTTCTAAAGTCTCTTGTTGGACCTGATCTACCACGGTTTGAACTTGAACCTCTATTCATTTTACCAAATGCAGCTTCTCTAGCGATTTTTGTCAAGAAATCTGGTACTTCTTGATTAGCTTCAGTCAATAATTCAATTAAACCTTTGACAACATTCTTGTTATCTCTATTGAAAAAAGCAGTTGCAATACCTACGTTACCAGCACGACCAGTTCTACCAATTCTATGAACATAATCATCAATGTCACTTGGTAAATCATAATTAATAACATGTGCAACATTTGGAATATCTAAACCTCTAGCAGCAACTGCAGTAGCTACTAAAATTGGTGCAGCACCATTTTTAAATGCTGCCAATGCTTTTTCTCTTTCATATTGTGATCTATCACCGTGAATGGCAGTAGCTGGGAATCCTTGATCATATAAAAAATCAGCTAAATTATCAGCCATTCTTTTAGTTTCAGTGAAAACAATAGTTAAACCTGGATTTCCTGCTGATAATAAATCTAAAATAACTGATTTTTTTTCATCATCTTCAACATATAAAACTTTTTGAGTAATGTTTTCAGATGTTGAACCAACTCTACCAACTGAAAGGAAAATATAATCTTTCAAAAAATCACGAGCCAACATTTGTATATCTCTTGGGAATGTGGCTGAAAACATCAATGTTTGTCTATCAGCAACATCTGGCATGTCACATTCTTGAACTATATGTCTGATTTGTGGTTCAAAACCCATATCCAACATTCTATCAGCTTCATCTAAAACTAAATATTTGATGTTTGCCAATGATACTCTTCCTCTTTCTAATAAATCTTTTAATCTACCTGGTGTGGCAACCAATAAATCACAACCTCTATCTAATTGTCTAATTTGTTGACCGATATCAGCACCACCATAAACAACACAAGGTCTAACCCATGATCTATAAGCAAATTTCTTGGATTCTTCATATATTTGTGAAACTAATTCTCTTGTTGGGGCCATAACCAATATTGTTGGATAAACTTTATGTGATGAAAATGTTCCTGTTGATTCTGGAACTGGTGCTGGTCCATTCATGTATGATTCTGATAATACTGGGAATAAGAAACCACCGGTTTTACCTGAACCAGTTTGTGCACAAGCCATTAAATCTCTACCTGCTGCAACAATTGGAACGGAGTATTTTTGAACTGGCGTTGGTTTTGTAAATCTTGATAATTTAATATTTTCAACTAATAATGAATCTAATGGTGGCGCTGTAAATGAAGTAATTGGTTCTGGTACACCATCACCACTAGCTTCAACTGGAATGTCGTCGTAGTTATCAAAGTTTATACCTGATGATTGAAATGATGAATCTTCTGCTGTACCAAACAAATTTATTTCCATTTTTTCATTCTTTGGTGCTGGTTCATGTTTACCATTTTCCCATTTACCTACACCTGGTGATGGTCTTTGATATCTGGAAGCTCCTCCACCTCTTGAAAATCCACCATTACTACCACCTCTACCACCTCTAAAACCACCTCTGTAGGTATCTCTTTGAGTAGTACGTGATCCTCCAAATGGCACATCTGAGTTTCTGTTTCTCAAATGTGGTGGTACATATTGTCTCTTGCCTTCTTGAACATTTAAATTGTTCATCTGTTGGTTAATATCCATAGTTGCCTTTGAAAAATTTTTTCTTCTATATTATTTAAGTCAATTTTTTTTTAAGAAGAGATCAAAAGAAATACACCTTTATACAGGATATTATAATTGAAGATATGTGACACGATAAACTTTAAAATATAATTTATTTAAACAGGGTTAATGAAACTCACACAAGAATTATCATTTTAAACTTATTCTTGCATTTGGATGGGCAAAGCAACAACGCTCATCTTGCGATTTTGGAGTTTGTGTACCTCCATTTGATGGTAGATAAGGTAAATCTTCACTTGATTCTTCGCTCAATTCCGAATAATCAATATCGAAATTTTCTTCATCTTCTTCAATCATCTTTCTCATTTCAGGTTGTAGATAAGAACTAAATGGTTTTTGTTGTTCTCTAATATTCCAATGTAAATTTCGACTAACAGAATCAATATATTCAGTTTTTGATGAAATTACTGTTGGGAATGGAAAAGGAGATGCTTGTATTGTAACATAATAACCTTTATTCAATTCTGTCCGTACTTTACCATCAAAAGAACACCAAGCTGTAGATCTTGATGTTGACGGTACCTTAATTTTAAGAAACATACCATCAGGTAATAATATAGGTCTGAAAGATAATGTATGAGGACATATTGGTGTTACACTTATAGCACTAACACCAGGATGAACTAAAGAACCACCAGCTGATAATGAATATGCAGTTGACCCAGTTGGTGTTGCAATTATTAAACCATCTGCTTGTGCTATAGTCAATAATGAACCATCTCCATAAAGTTCCAACAGGGTTACAAATGGTGAAGGACCTCTATCAACAACTAATTCATTCAATACTTGTTGTTCACAAAGCAATTTACCTTCATCTGTGTGCACTCGACATGTAAATCTCATTCTTAAATTTGCCTTGACTCCTGAGTCAATACAATGATTCATTCTATCTTTATATTCATCAAACTTAAAATTCGTTAAAAAACCTAAAGAACCTAATGCAAATGATAAAACTGGTGGTACGATTTTTTGAAATAAATTTGATACATACAATACAGTACCATCACCACCAAGTGTAACAACTAAATCAAATATCTCAGGTGATCTTAACGTTAGCTTTTTGTTCCAAAATTTCAATTGTTTTGAAGCCACTGGGTGGTTTTCAATAATTTGTTTTTTATTAAATCTTTTTGAATTCTCTAATTTTGAATCAACATAAACTGAAATGTCATATTTTGTAAACATCCATTCAACAACTTCTCTTGTAAGGTAGATTAATGAGTTATCTCTTGCTTTTGTCACTATCATGATTGCTTTCACGTCCAATTGAATAGTTGCTCTTGATAAGTTTTTTGCCAACATTCGAACTCCATTTGCGGTTTCCGCCAACTCAGTGTGAGATTTGACCGATCTCAAGTCGTCAGATGATAACCTTGATAAAACATCCTTGGCTCGTTGACTTTTCTCTAGATCCTCACAATATAATTTTGAATGTATTTTGGGGGGTTCTCTTGTAAACAAATCTTTGGGTGACGAACTAGGTGTAACCGTTGATGAAGTAAAATTGCTTCTATTGAATTTTTGAATACTATGTTTCCTTTTAAACGATGAATGATTCAGAGCTTCATTTAAGTTTAGCTCACTAATTTGTGATGATAGATTGTATTCCGACATGGAGATAGTATAATAAAAAAAAAATCTACCAATTTTATAAACCGAAACAAAAGAATGAATTCTTGACGAAACTCAGCAACTTAGTCCATCAATAATCATTGATAGAGTTAAAGAAGCTTATAGTGAAGATTTAAACTACAACTTATAGTACTAGAATAAAAGACTATGCAATGAACATACTTCAATTAAATTACTTTGTACATAATAATATCTGAGCCGTACCTCATTTTCTGCTCTTTCCAATAATAAAATACAAAATTCAAGTATCAGTGTCTAAATCTCTTTACATTTCCAAGTTTTTCTATCTAATAATGGTAAGGAAGCACCCAAACACCAACCTAACTCATTATTATCAATTGTTTTAGCTGTTCTTAATTCTCTATGTAATGGTATATCATACCCTGTGTGCAACATTGCAGTTATAAATGATAAATCCATACACCATTGTGGTTCATCATTCAAATTTTTAATATGATCATCCAATAAAACATCTTTCCATAATGTTTCACCTTCACAAATTATTTTGGTCAATTCTTTAAGTTCTTCAACAGTAAATGATGATGGCATACCAACTGGGTTTGTACGGTCGTAAAAGTATGAGAATACATACATGTCTGAATTTTTGTTGAAAGTTCTAGTCAATGAAGGTTGATGAATTCCATTAAATGAACATGGTTTAGCTTCACATTTAGCATCTTTGTTCAAAATTTCTTCAGCTATAGTTCTACATTGGAAACCAACTGCAGATGAAGGACCTTTCATATCAACAATATACCAATCATTATCAATTTCAACTTTGATATTCTTTGCAACAACGCCTGGTGGGATACATGGGTTTGTAATTTCAACTTCGGCTTTTTCTGGAAGATCTTGTTTGGAATATTTAGTTAATTCATTTATTTTATTTTTTACAATCAAACTATTGATTTTATTTCTTCCTTGCATTAATCCATAACCCAAATGACTAAATTGGTATAACGTAAATTCATGATCACCAAATTTAAATTCATATTTGGTTTCACCTTCAGCTGGTTCTTCTTGATAATCAGGTTCAAAAACAATTTGTGTAGATCCACCACCTAAATCAAATACAGCAGCTGTTGGTAATTTTTCTTTATTACCAATATTACCTAACAAATAATTTGCTGTAACCCAAGCAAAGACTCCTTCATCTTTACCATCCATAATTGAGATATCTTCAACTGGGAATGGATATTCATTTAAATGAGTTCTAACTTGTTCTAATATAGCTTTAGATTTTGTTTCACCCAACAATCTTAACCCAGCAGTAGCTTTAACAGCAACAGGTGTACATTTTTGTTTATCTTTAGGAACAACTTCCAAAGCTTTTTCCAATAATGAATCCAATGATTTTGCAGCACCAACTGTGTCAGTGTCAAATGAAGACAAACCTGGTTTTTTCATTTCAAAAGTTTCTTCTAATAATATTGGTGGTTGGCTGCAAGAATCAAATTTATATACGTGAACTCTTGAACCAGTAGATCCAGCATCAATCATAACCACATAGTTTATATCATTACATTTGGATTCTGGCTTGATTTCCAATTTTTCTGCATATACTTTCTTAGGTTTATCCGTAATTTCATATGGAGGTTTTGTACCTTGGTGAGGTTTTCCTTGTAATGTATTATCTGTAACTGGTTTCACCATTTGAATAGATGTGATAGAGTTCTGGGAAGTTGCAAAAAAGGCAACAATCCCAAACACAGCTAGTATCGCAATAATCAATCTAATATTACGAGTTGTTAGCATTGTTGATAAAAGTTAAAATTAGAAAAAAATTTATCGCGACTTCTATTAAAAGAATCATTCCAGAAGACGTGACACTAAACAGGTAAAATTATAGATTTATGTAATTACTCGAGTAAATGATACAATGGTTCATTAAAGAATCTGGATTATGTGTAACTACCTATGAAACAAGGTTGAATCAAAATTTAAAAGAAAATTTTAGCCTCAACATTCCATAATTTCTAATAAAATTCAATTTGATTCAAACCATCTCTACTGTTACTTCGAATAATGTTAATAATCTTCACTACTCAAATTGAAGTTGGTTGTTTCAATTTTAACGAGATGGTTTTTTTTCAATTGAGAATCAGATTTTTTTCATCAAATGTCCGAACCAAAGAAAAAGAAAAGATCTCTAGGGACATTTCCGTGTCAACATTGCAATAAAGTATTTAGTAGATCGGATCATCTAGCAAGACATAATTTAAATCATGAACCAAAAGAAGTATACGTTTGTGACATTCTAGTGGATTATAATGGTAACAAGATCCAGTGTGGTAAAACATTTGTACGGAAAGATTTGAAAGAAAGACATATCAAAAGACATTATGAACTTATGAATCAAAAACCAAAAGAATCTCAACCTTTAAACTATCCAGTCAAGAATCCAAATCAATATGGATCAATACCTCAAAATGATATAATAACTTGGTTATTCGATTCGAATCAACTAGAAAATATTCCAATACCAGAACCTTTCCCAGTTCCAGAAATGGATTATGAACAAGTATTTACAAATAACCATAACCCTCTTGATGAAATGTTTAGAAATGACTTATTACCACCATATCTACATTTGAATAGCTCACCTACAAATACACTAGAATCAGATAATTCATCAGATGTGCTAGATCATGGTAAATACAATGTTGAATCAAATAAACTTTTTTACGTGGATAATTATATGGTTCAAAACATGTTGACAATGTTAAATTTGTCCTTAAACGAAGACAATATTGAAGATAGGTTCTCATTATATCTATCACTGTATTGGCAACATTTTCATCCACAATTTCCAATTCTTCATAAACCATCATTTGAAACCAAATCAGCAGAACCATTTTTATTGTTGTCAATGATTATAGTAGGTGCACAATATAGTTCACCTACAAATGCTAGCCAAGCAGCTAAACAAAAGAAACGTTCACCTGAATTTAAAATAGCATTGCAATTGATAAAACCTTTAAGATTTGCATTGTTTGAACATAAAGATTTTAAATCACCAGTCAAGTTATGGATTTTACAATGTCTAAACATGATTGAATGGGTAGAAAAGAATTTTTTAAACAGAAGCATGCATGAACGAGCTCATTTACATCATGGAACAACAGTACAATTATTGAGAAGAAGTCCTTTATTAGGTGGAGATCCAAGTGTTAAAAAGAATTCTCCAAGTGGAGATGAAAGTGAAGAAGAAGTTGATACTACTGATTTAGATTTGTTTCACAAATGGGTTGAATCTGAGTCAATGAAGAGAATAACGTTTATGACATTTTATTTAGATATTGTCGATTATATCAAGTTTCGACATAATCCACAAATACTATTCCATCAATTACAATTATTAAACTTACCTTGTGATGATACATTATGGGGAAGTAATGATGGATCATTTAAAAAATTGGTCAAGAAGCAAAGAAAGATTAAAGAAAAACAATTAAATTTTTTATCAAGTGTAAAAAAACTATTGAAATCAAATGATTTTAACAATTCTGTATTTACAAGAAAAATTCTACTTGCAGGGTTGATTAGTTTAATGTATCAAATGCAACAAATTGATCATCAAAATAGTTCTACATTTTTATCGATATCACATAGCAATAATGCATGGAAGGAAGTTATAATACGAGCTTTTGATAATTTACCGACCACTGATGAAACAATTTCCATGCACTATTTGGCACAAATTATTGGACTTCCCGAAGTAACCCATTACGATATTGCTATATATGGCGGATCACCAGCTAATCAAAGTGTTTCAGCAACGATGAAAGATCATTATGCTGTACAACAAAAATTAAACAATATTTGGAAGAATAAACAACCAGAAAATATTAGAAGTGTTGTCTATTGTTATAAATTATTATGGTATTTGGTTTTAAACACAAAAGAAGATACATTCGATTGTTTAATTTCAATGTCAATTGCCACATTGGTCTTATGGAGTTATTGTTTTAGTATGTTTGGTGCAGAGAGTGATAATTTTGATCCAAATGAATACAAAAGTAAAGAAGATGGATACCAATATTTATTACGAACAAGAAATGAATTTAAAAATCTGTTGGATGATATTACCAATAAACAAAATATTGCTGGATTATGTTTTCTTGTTAATTCAATATTAATGGACTCACAATGGGAAATTATAAGAGAACATGCAAAATTAATTTTAAACTGTGGTCAAAGATCAATTGGTAAAAAAAATGTCTTATGTCTAGATTTATTTGATAATACATACTCAGACTAATAATACTGCATTTACACAACCATCTCTATCTGGTTCATTTGTAATTTGTGCATATTTACCCCAAACAACCTTACCACCAGCAGTAACCAACCCTAATTCCGAAACATTAACTTCTATTATTGTACCTTTTGTTAAAACCCCCAATTGTGTGTACATTGGACTTTGTGGATTTTTTTTAACTCCCAATATAGGTAAGAATACGGTAACTCCCAATTCTGGATGAGTTACATTGGCTTTCTTTTGTCTTAAAGCTGCTGGACGTATAATTCTTTCCATTTTAACTGGTCTTCTAGTGAATCCTTCACCTACAAATGTATGTTTAGTAATCATTCTTTTCCATGATTTTGTTTTTGCTTTACCTGTCTTTATAACTTTAAACATTTCTTCTTCTGAGATACCTTTAACTTTAGGTAATGGAACTTGAAACTTTTGAGATTTTTCTAATCTTTTCTGTTTGATTGAAGACGATATAGCCTTTGCTGTATTGTTTGTTTGACGATCCAATAAATAAGTTGGTAATGCTTCATCGTGATTTTCAACTGTCGGTGTTTTAATTTTAGATTCTTGATGAGCTTTAATCTTCTTTTTCATTTCAACTTTTTCATTATATCTCTTTTTAGCAAATTGTTTAGCTCTCCAACCTTTCAAGTTTTGAGCATCTTTAGCAATTCTATGACCTTCTCTAGCTTGCTTTTTTCTTTTTCTTTCTTCATAATCTAACCTTCTACCATGTTGCTTTATATGTTGTTCAATATATTCGTTTTGAGGCATGTTTGATGAGATGAGGATTAAGAAAAAAAAAAAAATAAAATAAAATAAAATTAATAAATTATGGACTCAATATTTAATGAAATAACTGTGTCTACAAAGGCAACAACAAAGTCAGTCAAATATCTAATAGAATATTTAAAGATGGAAAAGCCAGAGTTAGTACAAAAGCTAAGTAATGGGAAAAGTTTAGAAGGTGTATCATTATTAAATTTGAAAAATGAAACTTTATTGTCTTATATAAATGATTTAGTATTGATAACATTATTACAATTGGAGAAAATGGAGCAAAAGGTTGATAATACGAATATAATCAAACAGCTGATAAGGTCTCGAGTAACGTTGGAAAAAGGTATCAAGCCTTTGGAGAAGAAATTGAATTATCAGTTGGATAAAATGATAAGATCATATACTAAGATGGAGACTGATGATTCAAAGGAAGCAGAAGATAAATCTGATGACGAAGATGAGAATGAGAACGATGACGAAGATGATGAAGATGATGAAGATGAGTTGGCTTATAAACCAGACCCATCTGCATTGACAAAAGTTTCAACATCAGGTACTTATAAGCCACCAAAAATATCTGCTATTGCTCCACCAACAGCTGTTTCTTCAGAAAAACCTACCAAGAAATTACAAAGTATGGAAGAATATCTTGAAGAACAAAGTGAATTACCACAAGTTGAAGCTTCTATTGGATCAACTATTGTTGATCATGGTAAAGGTGGTGTTAAAACTTCCCATGATAAAAGGAAAGAACAAGAAATTCAAAGATATGAAGAAGATAATTTCATTAGATTACCTACAAATCAAACTAAAAAAACATTCAAACAAAAACAAAGAGATTTGGCAAATCAATTTGCTGGTGAAGATTGGTCAATGTTTAATTCTAAAGATACATCAAAAGCAACTTCTAGAAAAAGAAAACCTACATCAGATTGGGACAGAGCAAAGAAAAGACGCTCTTAATTTAAAATATTGTCTGTATATATTTAATTACACGTAAATAACTTATTTGTTAGCTTTACCAAAGTATTCTTTTGAATCTTTAACTTCTGGTTTGATAGTGTCTGAACCTGGTTGCCAGTTAGCTGGACAAACTTCACCGTGTTTATCAGTGAATTGGAAAGCTTCCAATAATCTGAATGATTCTTCAACTGATCTACCAACTGGTAAATCATTAATGGTAACTTGTCTTAAAGTACCATTTGGATCAATCAAAAAGTTACCTCTGAAAGCAATACCTTCATCTTCAACCAAAACACCGTAATCTTTTGATAATGAGTGGTTTCTGTCAGCAATCAATGGAATGTTAACTGAACCTAAACCACCATCTTTTCTTTCAACATTGGTCCAAGCCAATAATGAATATTCTGAATCAGTTGAAGCAAATAAAACTTCACAACCTTTTTCTGAAAATTTCTTAGCAGCTTCTGAATAAGCAATAATTTCAGTTGGACAAACAAATGTAAAAGCAAGTGGGATAAATGCAAGTAAAACATATTTACCCTTGTATTGTTCTAGTGAAACTTCTTCGAAAACACCATCAATGACAGCGGTTTTTTTGAAAGCTGGAGCTGGTTTGCCGATAGTTGGAACGTAACCCATTTTGTTAATAAATAAAATATATCAATTGATGTTGAAAGTGGGAAAAAAAATTATGATTCCGGGGGGGAAATGATTGAAAATTTATACTTTCGCTCAATTTATTATTTTTCATATGAATAGTTCTAGACGGGTTCAAATTAATAAGGGTGTCGACATTTTTTCACGTAAGACACACCAATCAAACATGGTCCACAAAAATTTATAATCAACCAATAGTAAAATGTTATTAGTTTACGGGAAGTAGAAATTCATCAATCAATCAATTGTACAATATTTGACTTATCTAATATCTCGATCATCATATAACAATTGGCTCAGGTCTATATTTATTAAAAATCCAAATTTATATGATTCGTCCATTTTGATGCCACATTTTTTCTAGAAAAACCGCTCGAACACGTCGATAAGTTTTAACCTATTTCGGTGTGCGACATTATAGATTATCTACTAATCAATAAAAGTCGAACTCATTACATAACATAAAACATAATACCGAGTAGGAAATCTAATCAAAAAAAATTCGAGAATCAGTCATGATTATGAATCAGCAATGATTATGAATCTGAACATATTTGATTATCAATTCATATAATCGATTAACTTAATTTGAAATTGTTATCAAATCTTTTCATGATTTCAAGTTTTTAATTCCTTTTTTTATAACAAAAATTTTTGTTTAAAATTTGTAGTAGTAGTTATCATCATTTCAAATGTCAGAGATCTATTTTTACAAGTTTCAAGTAACGAAACAAGTATTTTATAAGTCTAAATTTACTTTCGCTCTTGTCAATTTGAAACCATTGGTACCAGGTCATGTATTGGTGGTACCACTTCGTACAACCGTATTAAGATTTAGTGATTTGACCCCTGAAGAATCGTTGGATTATTTTAAAACGTTGCAGTTAATTCATAAATCTATACAATCAATTTATAAAGCTGACAGTTTGAATATAGCTATTCAAGATGGGCCTGAGGCAGGACAACTGGTTCCTCATTTACATACCCATATTATTCCAAGATATAAAACAGATGGGTTTGGTGATACAATACATTCTAAGCTAGAAAATAAAGACATTTATCAAGAATTCTTTGATAGAAAAGGACATGGAAAGAAACTTACTGTTAATGAAGATGATAGAGTAGAAAGAGATGAAGATACTATGATTGCTGAAGCTGCATGGTTGAAAAATGAAGTAGAAAAAATAAATTTAGAGTAAATATATATAGATAGAAATAGTTCAAAAAAATGGATCCTTTAGATGAAATACAATGGAAATCACCCGAGTTTATTCAAGCAAGAGGTTTAAACACAGCCAATGTATTAGAATACTTCTCTTTGTCGCCATTTTATGACAGAACCTCCAATAATCAAGTATTAATGATGCAGTTTCAATATCAAGAAATTCAAATACCAATGGGAATGAATTTTCAACAATATTTTCAATCCAAACTATCGGAGATGACAGGTATAGAATTCATCATTCTATATTATAGAGAGCCTGATTTTTGGGTTATACGAAAGCAAAATAGAACAAGTCAAACTAATGTATCAATATTACAAGATTATTATTTGGTAGGAGCAAATGTTTATCAAGCACCAAAGATATATGATGTTTTATCTTCAAGATTATTATCTAGTATTCTTTCATTGAAAAATTCAATAAATGCTGTTGATAGTATGTCAAATTATCATATATCTGAAGGAGGACATACATATAAAACACCAAAATCAAATAGTAATACAATGACTCCAATAGTCACAACTCCAAGTAAACAAGATAACATCACATCCTCTGCATTTGATACATTATTAAATGAGAGTAGGGAAAAACAAGTATATTTAAATGATATTCCTTTATACGGTAAAAATAGCACTATAGAAATGTTGGGAATAAAACACTAAAGTTCATCTTTTTCAATGTCTTTCTCAACTAAACCAGCTTTAACGATTTTGATCTCTTTAACTGGACGATCACCACGTCCTGTTTTAACATTTTCAACGTAATCAACAACATCTTTACCATCAATAACTTCTCCAAAAACAACATGAGCATTGTCCAACCAAGATGTAACAACTGTAGTAATGAAAAATTGTGATCCATTTGTATTCTTACCAGCATTAGCCATACTCAATCTATATGGTCTATCATGTTTCAATTCAAAGTTTTCATCTTCAAATTTACCACCATAGATTGACCATCCACCATAACCTTGTCCAGTTTCAAAATCACCACCTTGAATCATGAAATTTTTAATGATTCTATGGAATACAGATCCAGTATATTTAGCTTGACCTTCAGTTTCAATGGCAATAGTTTTAAAATTTTCAACTGTTTTAGGAACAACAGTACCAAATAATCCAATTGTAATTCTACCAATTAATTCATCACCTTCTTGAATATCAAAATAAACTTTATCAGTTATCGGTGGATTTTCTGTCAATGCAAATGCTTGTAAAAGGAAAACAGAGATTAATACAGCAATTGAAGCTAATTTCATAATTAACGTTATTAAATCAGGGATCTAAGAAATAAAAAAAATTTCAATTTTAACGCGTTGAACTTTGAAGCCACATAGGCCAATTTTAAAATTCGAACCAAAAAGATGTACAACAACTGTATTGTATTCTAATCCGTTGTTCCTATTTGACATCGAATTACAAAACTTAAACTTAATCATCGATGTTATGTGAAAATAGAATATTTAATGGATAATTCTTACATTATTGTATTACCCTTATCAACTATATCAAGAATTTAGAAATATTACAATCAATTTAAATAAAAACCTTAAAATTAACCTATAAAATGATAATATAAATAAACCCAAACAAAATCTATTAGTCTAATAAATGAAATGAAATAGCGAAAATAATCACAACAATATTAATAACATTGTCATAATTAAAGTACCGAAAGTAAAAGAAACCGATGAAGCTGAACCTTCAAATGTTGTAATAAAACTAGGTCCATTAGATGGATTAGCTTGGGAAATTGACGATCCGCTATTTTGTGAAAATGATCTTGTAGTAAAACTTGAAACTGACAATATACTTCTAGTTTGAGACAGAATAGCTGAATTTGCACCTGATGAACTTGTACTTGAAGTATCAAAATTGTTAGTTGTAAATGATTTTGAATTGTAAGTGAAACCACTCATTGTGTTTGAACCATTACTGATGCCATTTGATGGAGTTGAGTTATTCTCATCACTTGTATTAGTTGTAGACGAGCTATTATCAGCATTAGTTGATGGTTCTGGCTTATTCAAATTACTTTTTGTAGAAATGTAACTGATTTCATCATCAACCAACGACTTTGAACCATTTCCATCACTTGATGACTGTGGAATACCTGTGGTAAATGATTTGTTTGTAATATCTGCTGTAGATTTCAGATTTGTATTACCAGTAGATAATGTCAATGATGATTCGGTTGTAGATTTTGAATTCAAATTACCTTTAGATGATGTTGATGATGGTGTTGTGTGAATTGCAGTATTAATACAATTATTATTAATACAATTACTTATTATTGCAGTATTTTGATTGATGTTGGTGGTGTCACCTTGTCTCATACTTGAAGATTCTTCATTTAAAACTGACAATTGACTAAAATCTGTTGCTTCTGATTCAATATTTGTTAATGTATTTCCATTTACATTTGAACCAAAATTTCTGGTAGTGGTAGTTGGTATTTTGGTGCTAACTTGTAAAGAAACACTTGTTTCTGATGTTGATGCTGAGATGTAAACATGTGCTAAAGTTGTTGGAAAACTACTTGTTGATTTTGGTAAAGACGAATAACTTTCAACGCTTGCTTCTGTAATTTTTGATTCGAATTCACTTCTAGTTGACTCAGAATCAGTCTTGGAATAAAAAAATTGATCCAGGTTTTCACTTGATGTTGAATTGATATATGGTACACGAGTTGGGAAATTGTGATGATTTGATGATGTTATCGATAATACTTTTAAAGTTGAAAATGATCTTAATGACGATTCACTTGACCCAACCAGAGGTTTTTCAATAATAATGTAATCAGTGCCTGAGTTTGTTGTGACTGTTGTTGTTGTAGTGTGAGTTTTAGACCAAAAATTTGTAGTTGTTAATGTAGTCTTTGTAACTGATTCTAAATTTTCTGACAGGAATGAATAATTACAATCACGATCATTCCTTTTACATAAACTTGCCGTTGAAATAGATGTTTCTTCTTGCAAAGAGTCAATTGGGCTCGATGAAATATCTGATGAACTTTCTAATGATGAAAAATCTGTGGTTCTTGTAATTGAAGATAAAATAACTGTAGAACTTGAAGTAATATGTGTGGTTGAAGATGATTCTATCCCTGTAGATGAAGAAACTTCAAATGGATTTGCACTAATTGACCAAGGAAATGGCTCTTCAACAATAATTGTAGCATCACTATTCAATGGATCAACAATGGTAACGGTAGTTGTGAAAGACCCTGTCCAAAAATGAGTTGTGTACACTGTAGTTGGAACATTGGTTGAGGATGATGAATCAATTGTAGAACTTGCAATTAAAGATGAAATTGGATTAAATGAATAAGATGATGATTCAATTGTAGAACTTGCAATTAAAGATGAAATTGGATCAAATGAATAAGATGATGAATCAATTGTTGAACTTGGATTTGATAAACTACTTTGTATATCTAAACTTTTTGAAACACTAGATGAAGTTCCATCAAGCATTCTTGGCGATGCCTCTTCATTACTAGATACGGTATCGTGGTCTGTTGGATCACCATACAATACACTTGTAGTCAAACTAGCGGAATATTTACTACTCTTAAATGTTGTTGAACTTGAAATAATGCTTTCAGAAGATTCTGAATGTAATACACTGTTTGTTTCACTATTCACAATGGTTGAACTGCTCCACGACTCTAACATTAATGATGAGCTATGTGGTTCGTAAACATGTACAATATCAGTTGATCCAAATCCATTGGTTTCAGTTGAAGTAGCTGCATAATCATTTGACCAAAATTGTGTAGTAGTAGTAACATTATTATTTGGATAATTAACTCTTATTGTATCGGTATTTGATGGACCATTAGTTTCAGTTTCAGTTGTAGTATATGAATTACTCCAAAATTGTGTAATAGTTGTAGTTGGATTATGTGGTTCATAAACATGTACAATATCAGTTGATCCAAACCCATTAGTTTCAGTTGAAGTAGTTGCATAATCATTTGACCAAAATTGTGTGGTAGTAGTAACATTATTATTTGGATAATTAACTATTACTGTATCGGTATTTGATGGACCATTAGTTTCAGTTGCAGTTTTAGTGTATGATTCACTCCAAAATTGTGTAATTGTAGTGGTTGGATTATGTGGTTCGTAAACATGTACAATATCGGTTGATCCAAATCCATTGGTTTCAGTTGAAGTAGCTGCATAATCATTTGACCAAAGTTGTGTGGTAGTAGTAACGTTATTGTTAGGATAATTAATTTTAACAGTATCAGTTTCACCAGCTGAATTTGATTCTGTAATAGTAGTTGTATATGGAAATTCCCAAAATTGAGTTGTTGTACTAGTTGGATTATGTGGATATTCAACAATAACTGTATCTGGTGTACCGGCTGCTTCTTTAATAGTAGTAGTTGATGTAAATGAATTATTCCAAAATTTGGTTAATGTCAATGTAGGATTAGGTGGCAACTCAATAATAACAGTATCTGTATTTCCAGGTGCAGCAGTAATAGTAGCAGTCGAAGCATATGATATATCCCTCATAGTAATGATTGTGGTTGTTGGATTGAATGGATATTCAACAATAACAGTGTCTGTTCCATTTGGTGCATTGGTAAATGTAAAACTACCTGTATTTGAATTTTGCCAAAATGTTGTTAATGTTGTAGTTGGATTAGCTGGGTATTCAACTATAACTGAATCTGTATTATTAGGACCATTGGTTTGAGTTAAAGTTGTTAATGATGAACCTGTATAAAATGTAGTCAATGTAGTAGTTGGATTAGCTGGATACTCCACTATAACTGAATCAGTTGAACCTGGACCATTAGTTTGAGTTAATGTAGTTAATGATGAACCTGAATAAAATGTAGTTA
>JANIVQ010000063.1:0-43127 GCA_030555925.1 Insectozyma xiaguanensis | reverse complement strand
TGTGACTTTGAATAAAATTAATTATGCTCTTACTTTGGTGTATCGTCTTGAAATTCTTATCAAATTAGTGACATAATTTGTATCTATATAATCTTCTCTTTTCGTATATATTAGGATTAAAAGCTAAATAGTGACTATAAAAAAAAACCAAATAAAACAAGGTATAATTGTTGTATAATTTGTTTAAATTGATTGTTTAGTTAGTTATTTTATTTTTTGAATGAAGCAAAGTTGAAGTTAATGTTCTATCACATAAATAAATTTTTCAATTTGACTAGGTAATATAGGCCTAACCAATCTTCAATGATTTTGTCGTCGACGCCAAAGTTTTCTAAAAATGGTTAAAAAACGATGGATTTGGTCATATTCTCTTGTAATTAATCTCGTGTTGGTTAAATCATTGGCAATCTTGAACGGTGCTCTGATATTCTTGATAAAGGTGAAAGAATTTTACTCCAGGTTGACCACAAAATAATTAATCTTATGAATCTCGATTTGATGCTGTGGGTGTGCTAGAATGGTGGTGTAAATACCATCTATGCCCATTCTAATGATGCTCCATATCCATAATGAATACTAAATATGTTTGTTAATGATTTTAAAATTAACTTGATTTATATTATTACCTTGATCATCTAATTTCTTCGAAAAATTGTCTGTATTAGATGAATTAAAGTGATTTTTGTACTAGACATTAGTTCAAATTTTCAAATTTAGCAGCCAGTAATTTGATATTTTGCAACACTTATCCATTTCGTAGTGCGAAGGCAAAAAGGGGTAATGATGATGAATTTGTTATTTCTTGACTTTAACCGTTTAATTTTATTGAAAGCCATCGATTCATAAAGTAAAGATTCAAGTAATTGATGCAATTTTGAGTGACATTTGTATGAGACTTTGTTTTAAAATGGTGGGTTAAACAGTAGTAAATTAATAATTTATGTATTTGTGTACTTTTTTAAAATCAATTTGTCAGAAGAACAGTTTCGGTGGCCAATTATGATTTAACATCAAAATTTTGAGTCAGCAATCAAGTAAAAATTGTAAATTATACAGATTTTGATTCTGAGTAATATTAGTATGAGACACTTGTTTGAATTCTATACTAATTCTAGAGTTATCAACTTTTTTAGTTTTCTTACTAAAGCGCAGCAGTTGTAGTACATCCGAATTAGTGGAAGGAATCTTGAAAAAATAAAAGTTTCAGAATCAAGCAATTGAAGTATAAGCTACACAAGAGAGAGTATTTATGAATACTATTTGTATGGATCAAATGCTTTGATTTTGTATTCTCAAAGAGAAATCATGACAATATCAATCAAATCATGAGATTAAATAAAAATAGAACAATTTACTGTATCGTCAATTTATATTTAAATAATTGGTGTTACAGACTTAACTTTTGTTTTGCACAATCTCTCATTCTTTCTTCAATTGTATTTTTCATCAATAATCTATAAACCGTAACTAGTTCAGCTTGACCCAACCTATGTGCTCGTATTACATCAAGAATTTGTCATTATTCTAAATAAATTTCAAAATTCGTATTAAATTTTCAACGGCTGTTTAACTTCATGTTTCTAGCTTGAAGTATTTAAAACCATTCAGTTTTGACATGAACATTGTTACAAGTTTTGTAATTTTAATTGGTTGTTTGATATCTTAACAATTATCTAATTATTGATTGCAAAATTGAATCATAATAATAAACATTACGACATATTACGTAATCAACAATTTGATAATTCAATTAATTTAAGATCAAGATCTTCTTCATCTGGTGTGAAACATTCGTTATTAGTTTGATATTCATATAATTTAACTTTTTTATCAATTAGAGATTGACCGGATCAAGTTTTTACTCCACTTTATCTCAACAATTACCTTTGGTTTGATGAGTACCAATGTATCGTCAAGTATTTACATCTTCAATCTCACAATCATATTTTCAAACACAAATAGGAGTCTATTGAAACAATTTCTTAAACACAACATTGAAGTAAATCAGGTTGTGATAAAAAATTGATATCATAAATCATATAAACGATTGTCATCATTTTGATTTAACTTTTTAAAAGAAATAGTTTTACGAAGCTAGGATTCGTAACAATTCTACATGTGATGTTTGCTATGAGATTAGTTATAAAACACCAAAATTACCAATAATGTTCCCATGGTTACATGGATTACATAAAGATAATTCTGTTCAAAAATCATTCCAACAACAAATGCAATTGAGACGATTTGATGTACATTACTGATGAAACAATATCCATACAATTATTTAATTTGATAGATAGATCTCTCTTGTTTTTTGATTTTTAGTATTACGTGTTTTTATAATATGTGATTTAATGTACGCCTTGAAATTGAAACTCAAAATAGCGATAAACAGAAAAACCTTATAAATCATTAATGAGTTGTCATTGTTGTATTGACACCGTAACCCATGCAATCAACATTTCAACTCGTAAAAAACACGAAATCATTATAATCAACAACTGAGAGTAGTTATATTCAAGCGTTTATATTGAAAAACGCGCTTTAAACAGTAGAGAATACGATGTTAACAACATTTAACCAATTGAACTTACCAATCTACTCAATATTGAACTTGTCTTAACTGCTTAGATTCCAATCTTACAGGTAATCAACGGTTGCATATATATTCATTTGTTGTTGATTAATCCTAATTGATCATGTCTCTTTTTTTTTCTTATAAATTAATAAAATTTCCCCACACAAATCATAATTTTTTTTTACAACAGTTCAAAATCAAAACATCATCATATTATCAATCATGCCTGGTGTTAAAGTCAAACCAGTGCCATCTACCACTGATGAGCACGATCATAAGGATACCAAAACCACTTATAAAGGTATGTCATTAATTCTCAGGGGTCAAGATTTAAATTTACTAACTGATATATCATTAGATATGATTAAATCTGCAATCATAACTTTAAAAGATAAAAATGGATCTTCGTATGTATAAATTTTAAATCATTGTGATTTTAATTCAAGGATACTAATTTTAAATAGTCGTCAAGCTTTAAAGAAATATGTTCAAGCTAATAATGATATTAAAACAACAAATTTTGATTCATTATTTAATTCAGCGTTAAGAAAAGGTGTTGAATCAGGTATATTTTTACAACCAAAAGGTTCATCAGGACCTGTTAAATTGAAAGAATCAAATGAAAAATCGAAATCAGTCAATACTGAAAAGAAAGTTAAGAAAC
This sequence comes from Insectozyma xiaguanensis, assembly GCA_030555925.1. Taxonomy (NCBI): domain Eukaryota; kingdom Fungi; phylum Ascomycota; class Pichiomycetes; order Serinales; family Debaryomycetaceae; genus Insectozyma; species Insectozyma xiaguanensis. The sequence continues at coordinate 39,885 of JANIVQ010000063.1, read as the reverse complement.
CAAGTGTTAAAAAAGATGTTAAAAAGTCAATTGAAAAGACTAATGATGATGAAAAGAAACCAGTAGTTTCAAAAACAAAGAAAGTTTCAAAACAAGTTAAAAATGAATCATCAAATGAAAATGGTTTAGAAAAGCAACAAGGTAAGAAGTTAAAAAAGCAAAAGGCTAAATAAAGTTATATTAATCTTAATTTCAATATACGTGTATTATTAAATTGACCATGAAGATGTAGACCAATCTTTTAATATATCTAATTGACGTAATTAGGGGGACAGTCCCAGAATTTTTAAACTTTTTTAGATTTCTTGTCAAACTATTTTTTAAAGTTTAGTCCAATAAATTGTTATGTGACTAAGCCTTGACTTATGAACGTTTAACCATGAGATTCCAAGTGTTAATAACCGATGAGTGGTTTAACTTTTAAAAGATGGCTGGTTATAAAGAAAAAAAACATTTTGCAACTTTATGATTTTGTGTCATAAAAATCCCGCGACTGTTTTGATTTGATTTATGCTGGTTAAAATATGAAACAAATTCGATGATCTATGCTGGTTGATCTGGTTGATCTGGGAATTTTGAAAAGTATTATATATAAAGATTGAAATCATACCCTGTGATTCAAGAAATTAATAACTTTTCTTTCTTTAAGTAAATCAATGATGAAATTTCAAATAATATTATTATCACTAATAAGTTTAAATATTGCTGCTAATTTGGGTGGGTTAGATAATAATGGTGATAAGAGTGTAACAACAACAGATCAAACTCAAACTACAAAGGAACAAACTCAAACTACAAAGGAACAAACTCAAACTACAAAGGAACAAACTACAAACACTCAACAAACTACAAACACTCAACAAACTACAAATACTGAAACACCAACTACTCAAACAACACAATGGTGGACCCCAACTACACAAACAACAAACACTGCAACTACAACAACAAACACAAACACAAACACAGATAAAAGTGAAACAACAAATACAAATACTGAAACAACAAATACTCAAGGATCAATAAGTTATAATCAATTTGGTTTTACAGGTTCACAATCAGTATGGATAGCTACTACAATACAAAGTTCATCTGGATCCCTATCAAATTCAGATAAATCATCATCATCATCATCGAGTCATTCAACACATTCTGTCAATAGTAATAAAACATCAAATGCAATGAAACAATTCCAAATCAATGATGACAAGAGTTTATTCAAAACATCAATGACAATCTTTACTGTTTTAGGATTAAGTTTATTAATTAATATTTTATAGAGTTTTTAAAATGTATATAATATATAACAAATTCTGAAACATCTCTGAAGGAAAAAACAATTTATATATATAAACATTTCAAAATGACTGATGAGGTTAAAAAGAAGAAATATTCAAGAAAGAAACCAAAACAACAATTACGTGAAATGGATCCTATAACATTAGATCCAATTATAACATCAACATTTTTATCAAATTTAAAAAATTTACAAACATTTCAAATTTTAGATTCAATTAAATTATTAAAAATTCAAATATATCAAGATATAATTAATTCATATATTGATCAATTAAAACCAAAAACAAATGTATATTTAAACAATTATAAGAAGACACTATTATCATTGATTCAAGATGTTTATTCAAGAAATTCAATATTATTTTGTGTTGATATTGAAGCATTTGAAAGAAATTCAAATTTAATAACTGAAATTGGTATTTCAATTTATGATCCCAGGGGACAACAATTCTCAATGTCACCAGTTATAACTCAAATTCATATACGTACTAAAGAATATCTTCATTTATTAAATGGGAAATTTGTACCTAATCATTCAAATAATTTTAATGGTGGTAAAACATTTATAATGTCATTATATGAATGTGGAAATTTCATTCAATCTTTAATGAATTATTATTTTAATTTAAATATAAATTGTTATTTTGTTGGTCATGATTTTAAAAATGATATTAAATGGTTAAAGAAATTAGGTATTTTAATTCCCATAGATATAAAATTAATTGATACAAAGACAATTATTCAAATAACCCAGGGGAAAATTGGTACAAGTTTAAAGAAAAGTTTAGATATTGTTTCAATACCTTATAGTTTTTTACATAATGCAGGAAATGATGCTTATTATACATTATTATTAGCTATAAATTTATTAGATCCTCAAATTAGAATTAAATTTAATTTAGATCATCTACGAAATGTACCTGTACAATTAACAGAAGAAGAGAAGTTACAATTGAAAGAACAACGTAGAATTCAAAGAGAAGAAGATGAAAAATTGGGTATTCAAAAGAAATCAAAAGTTAAAAATAATAATGTTTCTTTTAATACAGCTGAATTAATTGAAATTGAATCTGGTTTAGATGCATTATTATCAATTTTTAAATAAATATACTTTGTAAATCAATAAATGTTTTCTCATAATTCTTTGATAAATCATTTAATTTTAATAGTAATCCAGCTGATAAACTTTTAACTTTATCATCAATGATTTGTTCATAATTTGAAATTAACCAATTTGTAATAAATAAAATTTCCAGACTACATTGATTTATGAATGTTTCATCTTGTGAGATATCCAAGATTAATAACCAACCAGTGATTAAACTTTCAATAACTTGAACATGTTCAATTTCCACTTGTTTAATTATTAAAATTGATAATATTATAAATTCTTTAATCATATCATTCAATTGTAAAGATGGAATTGAAACATGAATTAATAATGATAATGTCTTTAAATAATGTCCAATAAATAATGGTGTATAATGACCTATATTCCTAACTTTTGATGAATCAATATACCAACAATTTACTAATGGGAAATAAAAATAATTAGATATAATGTTGAAAAAATTATCAATTTTTGGTTTTTCAATTATTGATTTCTTTTTCAATTTTGATGATATTCGAATTAATTTCCCTTTACCTAATAATTTCTCTTGTGCTTCATTAGATGCTTCATCCATTAATGTTGATTGTAATTCATTTCCAATTGTATCTATATACTGTGTATGTAGGAAGTTTGGTAATTTTTCACTTGCAAAATCTTTAACTGTATATGAATTACTAACTAATTCATCTTTAAATCCACGTAATTCTCTTGCTGATAATGATGTAGCTGATAATATAAACATACGTTGTTGTAATGAATAATCTCCATTGATAAGTAAATTAAATAAAAATTTTGTAATTTTATAATTTGTAACAATTAAACTAATTATAAAATTTAATTTCAATTCATCAAAATTGGGAATATTAAAAAAATTATCTAATGATATAATTGATGTTAATAATTCTTCCAGATGAAATTCAACTTCATTACCACTTAATTTTTTTTGTCTAATTAATGTTGGACCTTGTTCTAATGAAATTTTAATCATTTCAAAAGCTAATTTATTTGATGTATCAACATTTATATATTCAAGTAAAGTTTTAATATAAATTGGTTGAGGTATTTTATCAACGGGTAAATCTTCATGAACAATTAATTTAGTTATTTCTTGATTAATTTTAGATATTTCAATTTTTGTATCAATTTTGATTGATAATTGATCCCATGGATTTGATAATTTTATAATATCCGGTGGTGAAATTATAAATCTTTCATAATCGATTTTATTTTTAAAAATTGGTTCATCATTATTTAATTCACATAAATAATCAGTTAATATAATAGCTAAATTTTTAACATTATTTGAAAATGAACTTAATCTTGTACTTATTGAAGATATAAATGTTGGTTGTGTTGTTAATTGTTTTAAAAATGATGTACCTTTTAAATAATACATTAATTTAATTAATAAATAAGTTCTTGATTCTTGTATAGATATAGGTTCATTTTTAATATAAATTTCATCTGACCATTTATAAAGTAATTGTAATATAATTGATTGTTTATCATTTAATATCATTGCAAGAATTATATTTAATTCGAAATTTGATAGTAAGACAACTTGTTCAATGATTGATTCATTTAGATACTCACTTGTGAATTGGAATATAGTGTATAATGCTGTTAGATTAGATTTATTAACATGATTAGGTAGGTATAAACAAAATAATTTCTTTACAATCTCTTTCTTTTCAATCTTCTTTAAGTTATCAAAAAATTGAATAAATTTAGTCCAATCTTTTGGATTAAAAACCATATTGATTATTTGTATAAATGATTCATTACTAAATTTCAATAATGAAGTTAAGAAATTATCAAATTGATCATTTAATTGTAATTGAATAAATAAAAACTGAATATAATCATTTGTTGATTTCAAATTATGATTTTTAATGTCATGATTTAAACTTATCTGATTAACTTTTGATAATATCAACCCTTTGAATAATAATTTATCAATTTGTTTAACCTCTAATTGATTATTACACCCTTTCAACATATTCTTCAATAAATCATTGTTAAACACTTGATTCAATAAATCTAGATATATTTCAATTTGATTATTATCTTTATAAATAATAACTTTATTAATTAAATTACTTAAACCAATTAATGATTGAAAAGTTTGAATCAATAATTGATTTAAAACATCATTAGGATATGATTCAACTATAGTATAATCCAATAATGTATTTATATAATTGAAATTGATGTTATCCAAGTTATCAATCAATACATCTCTGATATCATCAACATTTGGTTTATTCTTTAAAATTTCATAATTCATTTTGATAATTTTTTTCTCTCATCAAATGTTGCAAAATCGAATCAGATCAATAATATATCAACAGATATCTACAAGATCATTATATCAAGTACCACCAGAGTTGATCAATTTGAAACAGAGAGTTAGAAATGGTGAACATATCTCATTGGATGAATACTTCAATTCATCACATTTTAAATTTAAATCTGAAACAAATAAAATGAAATTATTAAAAGATGGTATAAATTTGATTAAATCAAATCGACCTTTAATTACAATAGATTGTGAAGCTTATGAAAGGAATCAGAAATATATAACCGAGGTTGGAATATCAATATTGAAACCAGGCCAGACTATAATACCACAAATTAAATCAATTCATATAATAATTCAAGATCATTTAAATAAACGAAATTCCAAATATGTACCTGATTTTAAAGATAATTTCTTGAATGGTAAATCATATTTAATGACAGAATCAAATACAATTCAATTCTTGATTCAATTCTTAAAAGAATATCTTTTAAATCAAAATGGTATATTAATTGGTCATAATTTAAAATCTGAAATTAAATTTTTTAAAAAATTAGGTATTGAATTGAAATCTCATCTGAATATTGATACATTGACTATACATCAATTATCTAGAAATCATGGTGGATCATTATGGGCTATTTTACGTAATTTAAATATCCCATATAGTTATTTACATAATGCTGGAAATGATGCTTATTATACATTAATTATTGCATTACATTTATTAGATCCAATAGTTAGAATTGAGAATAATTTAGATATAGATCAAGAACCCAAATTCATTGGGAAAGGTCATCATCATCATCATAAAGCATCAATTGAATCAATTGATAACATTGACGATATAATGATTGAATTTAAATAGGTGAATGAAAAATCGCGAAAATTGTAAATCTCATTTTTTCTCGTTATCTCAAGAATGGAAGAAGATCATGATGAAACAACCAATTTGATTTCATCAAGAAGATCTTCTCATGTTTACTTAGATTCATCAGTTGGTGGTGGCTCATTCAAAGGTCCTAATTCATTTCAAAATTTTGCCAATTCATTTGTTAGATCAACATCATTTGCTGCTAGTAAAATAGATAATGATATTCATAAAAAGAGATCATTCTTTAATCAAAATGAAGATGAAATATTTGATCCAGAATTGATGGTTCCAAGTTATAGAGGTGAACGATTATCAACAGTTGTTTCTGATTTACAACAATCTAAAAATTCATTATTTCAAAATCATGAAATTTTAAACAATGATGTTTTTTATCATGATGATATTATGAATGTTTTGAATGATACAAGATCAAGACAAAGTTCAATGACAAATCCAATTCCAATAAAAAGAAAGAATAGATTATTTAGTTCACAATCTTTTAGTTCATTACATTCATTAACTCCATCAATTGTAAGTTTTAAAAAAATTGAAGATGAAAATGGTAAAATTGTTACGGTTCTTCAAGGACAATCCACAGCACCACAAACAATTTTTAATTCAGTCAATGTATTAATTGGTGTTGGGTTATTGGCATTACCATCAATGATGAATTTATGTGGTTGGTTATTAGGTATACCAATTTTATTAATTTGTGGAATTACAACATGTTGGACAGCTACATTATTATCAAAGTCAATGAATACAGATGAAACTATAATGACTTATGCAGATTTAGGTTATGCAGCTTATGGATCAAAAGCAAAATTAATTATATCATTATTATTTTCAATTGATTTATTAGGAGCTGGAGTTTCATTAATTGTATTATTTAGTGATTCATTATTTGCATTATTTGGTAATGAAAATTGGACAAGAACAAAATTTAAAATTATAAGTTTTATGATTGTTACACCATTTACTTTTTTACCATTACTGATATTATCAATAATTTCATTATTTGGTATAATTTCAACAATTTCAATAACTGGGTTGATATTTATATGTGGGTTGATTAAAAAAGATTCACCAGGTTCATTAATTGAAATTATGCCAACTAAAATTTATCCCCAGAATTGGATTGAATTTTTAGTTGGTGTTTCATTAGCTATGGCACCATTTGGTGGTCATGCAATTTTTCCAAATTTACGTAGTGATATGAGACATCCATATAAATTTACAAAAACTTTACATTATACTTATTTTATAACTATTTTAACTGATTTATCAATGGCAATAATTGGTTATTTAATGTATGGAAATAAAAATTCAAATGAAATTACAAATACTTTATTAATGACTCAAGGTTATCCAATTTGGGTTTATCCATTAATATCAGGATTAATTTGTTTGGTTCCATTAGCTAAAACTCCATTAAATGCAAAACCAATAATTACTGCATTAATGTCATTATTAGAAAATGAAAAATCAAATTATAAAATTTTAAATTCAATAATTTCATTTTTAATTAAAATTGGTGTTAATCTTACATTTGTCATTTTAGCTATTTTATTTCCTGAATTTGATAAAATTTTAGGAATGTTGGGTGCATCAATTTGTTTTATAATATGTAATATTTTACCATGTTTCTTTTATTTAAAATTATGTAATTCCAAAATTGGTAAATTTGAAAGATTGATTGTACAATTTACAATTATATTTTCTATAATTATTGCATTATCAGCTACATATGCTGTTATAATTTATTAAAATATACACTAGACATTATTTCTTAGATTTTAAAATTTTTGAAACAGTTTCTGAAATTGCATCACCAACTTCTGTAGTTGAATTTGAACCTTTCAAATCTGCTGTTCTTATACCTGAATCTAAAACTTGTTTTACAGCTTCTTCTAAAGCTTCAGCTTCTTTTACACAATTTAATGATAATCTTAACATTGATGCACAACTTAATATAGTTGCAATTGGATTAACTTTATCTTTAGGTAAATCAGGTGCTGAACCATGACATGGTTCATATAATCCAAAAGCTGTATTTGTATCAGGTAATGAAGCTAATGAAGCAGAAGGTAATAAACCTAATGAACCAGGTATAACTGAAGCTTCATCACTTATAATATCACCAAACATATTTGAAGTTATAATTATACCATTTAATTTAGTTGGATTTTGAATTAAAATCATTGCTGCTGAATCAATTAATTGATGTTGAACTTTTAATGTTGGAAATTCCCTTGTAATAACTTCATCAACTGTTTTTCTCCATAATCTTGATGATGCTAATACATTAGCTTTATCTAATGACCATATAGGTAATGGAGGATCATGTTGTAATGCCATAAACGCAGCCATTCTAGTAATACGTGTAACTTCATCAACAGTATATTTTTCAGTATCCCATGCACTTTTTAAATCTGGTGAATCTTGTTGTTCTAATCGTTCACCAAAATATATTCCACCAACTAATTCACGAACTATAATTAAATTTGTTCCCTTTACAATTTCAGATTTTAATGGTGATAATTCAATTAATGAATCACTTGCAAAATTACATGGACGAATATTTGCATATAAATTTAATTCTTTACGAATTTTTAATAATCCTTGTTCAGGTCTAATATCTCCTGTACCCCATTTAGGTCCTCCAACAGCTCCTAATAATACAGCATCTGATTTTTTTGCAGATTCTAATGATTCATCAGGTAATGGAATACCAAATTTATCAATTGCAGCACCACCAATTAAATGGTTTTTAAATTCAAATTTTATATCTTGATATGGAGTTGATGATTCAATTGATTTTAATACTTTAATAGCAACATCACAAATCTCAGTACCAACATGATCCCCAGGTAATACAGTAATAGTCTTCAACATATTTAAAGAGAAAAAAAAAGGAGATTGAATAATTTATATAGAAAAAAAGATAATATATATTTGTGCGGTATCGGGATTAATGACCACTCCATTCAATTGAATCTAAATCAATACCTTCTTGAACCATTTCCCATAATGGTGACATTTTTCTTAAAAATTCAACTCTTTCATTTATAGCTTTAATAACATAATCAACTTCATCTTCAGTTGTAAATCTACCAATACCAAATCTTATACTTGAATGAGCTAATGCATCATCAGCACCTAATGCATGTAATACATATGATGGTTCTAATGATGCTGATGTACATGCTGAACCTGAACTTAATGCAATATCTTTTAATGCCATTAATAAAGATTCACCTTCAATATAAGCAAATGATATATTAACACATCCAGAATATTGATATTGTGGATTCTTTGAACCATTAAATTGTGTACTTGGAATTGATAATAATCCATTTTTTAATTTTGTTGATAATTTTTCAATATATTTTGAATCATATTTTGATTCTTGAATCATTAATCTTGCAGCTTCACCAAATCCTGCAATTAAAGGTGGTGCTAAAGTACCTGATCTTAAACCTCTTTCTTGACCACCACCAGTAATAATTGGATCAAGTCTAACTCTTGGTCTTCTTCTAATATAACAAGCACCTATCCCCTTTGGACCATATATTTTATGAGATGATATTGATAATAAATCAATATTCATTTCATTTACATCAATTGGTATTTTCCCATAAGCTTGAGCAGCATCAGTATGAAAAAAAATTTTATGATCTTTACAAATTTGACCAATTTCTTTTAAAGGTTGTATAACACCAATTTCATTATTAACTGCCATAATTGATACTAAAATTGTATCTTTACGAATTGCATTTTTTAAATCTTGTAAATTAATTAATCCTTCTTCGGTAACAGGTAAATAAGTAACATCAAACCCTTCATCTTGCATATGTCTTGCTGAATCTAATACACATTTATGTTCAGTTTGAGTTGTAATTATATGTTTTTTGGTTTTTTTATAAAAACGAGGTACACCTTTAATAGCCATATTATTAGTTTCAGTAGCACCACTTGTAAAAATTATTTCCTTTGGATCAGCATTTATAACATCAGCAATATATTTTCTTGCTTTTTCAACTTCTTTATCAGTTTCCCATCCATAAGCATGAGTTGAAGAATGTGGATTACCATATAATCCAGTATAAAATTGTAACATCTTATCCAATACTCTTGGATCAACAGGGGTAGTAGCTTGAACATCTAAATAAATAGGTCTTGTACCAAATTTAGATGCATCCCTATTTGCATTTTTTAAACTAATTGATGAACCTGATGGTGGAATAATTTGTGATGGATCTATAGGTGTTTTGATATGTAACTTATCAGGACTCGTAGCAAGTGTTCTAACCACATGTAGACCTCTGGTTCTACTTTGACGTTTAAATATTGATAAATACATTAAAGAATAAAAAAAAAAAATTGATTACAAATTTGTATATTTTTTTTGCCTCATGAATATTTATGAAATTTCGGATTCGGTTAAGAGATGATGGATGATGGTGGTTTAATCTGATTTGAAATAATGTTGTCGATACCATTTCAATTGAGCTATACTCTCAAGGATATCTGATTTGGCAGTATGTAATTTCTTCTTTGGTGGACATTTCATCATTAATTTAGGGTTATGTCTATAACCAAATTCCATAATTGTTGAAACATCTAAAATTCTATAATTTAAATGATTTATAACTTTTGGCATTTCTTTACACATGAAAAATCTATCCATATGTATTGAATTACCAGCTAATAATCCATCACCTTGTTTTGGAATATATTTCGATATATATTGAAATAATTCATTTTCAACTTTATCTAATGTTTGATTTGGATTGTTTAATACTTTATTAGTTAAACCTGATTTTTTATGATTTTCAATACACCATTGATTCATTTGATCTAATATCAGTTTTGGATAATATATTGTACTTTCATAAATTTCATCAATTGGATTTAAATCTTTATCTGTTATAATACAACATATTTCAATTATATGATCATCTTTAAATACTTCTAAACCTGTCATTTCACAATCTATCCATACTAATGGTTTAATAATCTTGGGCAGCATACTATATGGATTCAATTTTGATATAAATTGTTTAATCATTGAATTTTTTCCATTCAAGATTAAATTTTAAGATTTCAACCACGTTCAACAACTTTAATTCAGAGTTATAAAGGAATTGATCAATTGATCAAGAGGATATATATTACTTCATCTAGTTATATTTATTAATTAATTCAGTTGCAAATTCAATATATTTCTGTTCAGCTTCTTCTTGACTTGTACCTTTTAAATCTTCCCATGATTGCCATTTATATTTACCTTTAAAATCAAATGTACCTGGTTTATTAGTTGTATTATCACCAATTGTAGCTTGTTTATATAATCCATATAATTTTAATAATTCATCATCATTTGGTCTTTTAGATAAATTTGAAACTGTATTAGCTTTCTCTTCAAATTCAGCAGATACCATTATTATTTAACTCAATTGATTTGGGAAACTTGGAAGAAAGAAAGAAAAAATGGAAAGTATAAATTTTGAAAATTATCGCCACATTTTACTTTTTTCTTTTGGGATTCCACTCCGCACCAGAGATATTTTGGTTGGGTTGGGTTTCAACAAAATACAAGAGGTTTATGTATTAAGATTCTTTAATAATGATTAATTCAATTGGTTTACATATTGTATCAATCTTTGAATCATATATCTTATAAATATTATCTGTACCTGCTTTACAATGATAAAATTTACTTTTACCATTTAACGCTAACATATAATTATCATTTTTTTCAATAATTGTAAAACCTTTTGAATTTAATGATCCAATTTGTTTAGACTGGTCAAATTGGAACTGATGATTAGATACAATTTCACCAATTCTATCTTTACTATCTTTTAATATTGTATTATGTAAATTAAAAATATCAACATTTTCAAAATCAATTTTACAATAATCATTACAAATTTTTTCATCTGAATCTGATTTTGAAACTATTATTGAATCACATTTAATTGTTTTAATTCCATGTTTTAATTGGCCATCATTATCTTGATAAATTAAATCCATTTCTTCATTTTCTAAACATCTATATTCTTTAACTGCTAATGCAAATTCAAAATCAACTGAACGTAAACCTTTAATTGTACCAGCAACAATTAAACCAACTAAATATAATAACGTAATTAAATATTTCATATTGAACTGTTTTTTGAAACTTTGGTGGATACTTTTTTGTAAAATTTGTTGCAAAAAGAATATTTTTCGTGGTTGCAAATATCTTGTTACACCCAAAATATCAGTATTTTTTATCGTATGTATTAGGTAAAAACTTATATAAACTACATGTATATATGGGAAAACCTAGCATCTTTAGTGATGCCTTGTTGTTAAAAGTTGGTCTAACAGGTTAAAAAATTGATGGTGATAATGGTATCAAAGTTGAGTGTTAAGTGCTTGTGGTGATTGTGTTCAGATCGTTTGTATGTAGTACAGCATATGGCTACTTGTAATCGAGGTAACCAAACGAGATGACTCTCGTCCAGTATAACAATGATAGAGATTTGAATATAAGTTGTAAGACGAGTTTGTAGGCCTCTTGATAAACAACTCATTTTAATGATTATTAAAGTTTAACAAAAATTGAGCAATGGATGTTTGGGTTGACAATTTAACATCACCATCGATAACCGTTATAACTCTAATTAGTAAACTTCAAAGTTTTTCTTGTGTTGTAGATGTGTTTACATGATAAAACATACAAAATACCGTTATTCAGAGTTTTAGATATATTTGATTTTATGCCAAAACAAACTTGGATCATCTTTACAACAAAACAGAAATAAACTATCGCATTCAAATATCAAAGATTAAAAATTTGGACTCTCCTCAATGTTTCAGAAAATTTACAGGTTAAAATTATTAAAGAATTAATTATATATTACCTTATTCCAATTGTTGAAATTCAGCAATTCTTTTAGCAATTTTTTCTTTTCTTTCAGCTTTAGTTAATTTAACTTGTCTATATTTCTTTGATTCAGCAGCATATTGTTCTTTTGAAAATTTCTTTTCGGTTGGTTTAAATTCTGGATCTTCTCTAATAGCATCATGAGCAGATTGATAAATTTCTTCAACATCACCAGATTCAATTTCTTCTTCAATATAATTTTTAAATAATTGTTTATATTTTTCTTCATCATCATCTAATAATTCTTCCATATAATCTGATACATGACCACCAAAAATATAATTTCTTAATAATTCAGAATCTAATTCTTCAGCTTCAATATCCCAACCTGGGAATCTATTTGGTGAATGAGGAACGTATAATCCACCATCTGATGCACCTTTTAAAACACCAAAAACTCTAGCACCAGTTGTTGTTCTTTGTAAACCAATATCTAAAAAGACTTTAAATGGTCTTGGACCATCTTCAACAGCTTCAGTCAATTCAAATTCACCTTCAACTTCTTCAACACCTTTATAAGTTTCATCTAAACCTAATTTTTGTAATGCTCTTCTTGCAACTAATAAACCAACAGCATAAGCAGCTGACCAATTGGTTAAACCATATTTAATTCCATATCTTGGTAATTCATGGGCATAAGCAGCGGTTAAAACAACATCACCAGTGATTTGAGCTGAAACAATTTGAGCAATAATATCTTTATTGGTAAATCTAACAACTAATCTATATTTTGGTGAATTATATTTAGCTTTATGTTGAGTGACTAATCTTTTTCTTTGATAGTAGTCAGTTTTACCTTCTTGTCTTCTTCTAAAAGGAGTTTGGAATCTTGAGTGATAAGCTGAAGTTTTTTGAACTTTTTGGAAAGGCATTGTTAATTGATTAGTTGTATAAACAAGTTGATAATTTTATAAATTCAAAAATAATTTTTCACTTAAGCAGAGGAAAAAAAAAAAAAAAAAAAAATTAAGCAGAGCCCTAGGAATATTTAGGGCTTTTCACAAACTCACGTGACTACACATCACATAATAAATCAAAATTTAATGAAAGAGTTAAACTTGATAAAAGATGAGTTTCTTAATAGTTATTATTGTTGATTGCTATGATGAAGTAGATAATATGACGTTTTCATAAGTTTACTATTGATTGACAATTTTTCAGCCTTTTCTGACAAATTAAATTCGGTTGAATAATAAAAATTTGATAAATTCGGCCGATGGATAATTATATCAAATGTAATAACCGAAGGAAATTAAGAAAAATGAGATTAACCAGAATCTAAATTTAGATAAATAAGTAAATTACGAACTAGACTAGACTCTTATAGATTTGACGTAATACATATAGATATAATAAAATCTCTAATCTTTTATCTTAATTTGTAACCGGCTTTGCAGTTGAGTTGGTTGTCTAAGATACGACTTAAAATTATCTTAAACTTACTGACGTAATAACAATATTAAAAGCTGGAGAAAAAAGTCTAGACCTACTCAAATATAAATCAAAGGGTAAAAAAAAAGGAAAATACCTTTAACATACTGAAGTTTAAAATCAGAAAACTAAGAATAGTTCAAAAGAAGTGAATTAAGTAGTAAGATGAAATTTCAATCAGATCAATTCAATTTCAAATGAAATTAGATTAGGAGTTGAATAATTGAAATTCGGAAATGTTTAATAAATTCCAAAAAACAGATCACATGATCAGATTCATTTTTTTTTTTAAACCGACGTAACCAAAGCAATAATAAAAAACTTAATTACATCAACAAGAACAATTTATAGCAAAGGTAATAATTAATTGGGACTTCTCTAAGCACTGCCGCTCAAATGGGGTGATGAAATTGTCGAAAGGTGTAAAACTGTAATTGTGGATTTAATAAAATTAATTCCTCCATTTCTTCCTTAATAAGCCCAATTTGTTGAGATAGTAAAATTACAAAATATTACTAACTGAATTATTTCAATTTGAATAGTGTGAGATTTTTCAAATGGAATGGTGGAGAATTGACATCGACAATTGTATATGTTTTTCTATGCATGGAACGTTCAAAACTAATGGAATTCAATGGTTTGATTCATAATATTTGGGTCTCAAAAATAAATAAACACGGTGAACCGAATGTACCAATTGATAAAATTACACAAAATTGAGTTAAACGGTTTTTAAAATATCTAAAAGGTGTAGAGCCCTGTTTTATCCAGGTATTCCATACCTTAAACGGCTGGAAAATATCCAATTGTTGAAACATACATTCAAATATGTGGATGATGCAGAGATGATCCAGGACTTCCAGAAAGAAACCTAGATTAAAACACGGCTGGAAATATGCCACTGTAAAATATAGTTGTAACTTACATTTAATATGTGGTTGGTGCATAGAAGAATAGGGATACTGCCTTATTTATCCAAAACTTCCATACATTTAATACGGCTGGAAATTTGCCAATGTCCTTGTTGAAACGGACATTAAATTAAAGAAAGAAAAACTCATGTTGAATCCAACAAGGATATATGAAGAAGAATAGAAATAGGAGAAGAAGAAGAGTTGAAATTTGGACCATGAAACCGGATGTCCTATAGAAGATTCAGTAGATAAGAAATAATTAAATGAAATATTACGAGATTTTAAACTTATACTAAAAAATGATGATGACTATGAGATCTAGATTGTAATTGAATGAATGGTTTGGATGTATCAATGGTGATAGGATATAAATAAAACCGGTTGGTTGGCTTATTAAAAATTGTAATTACTAAGTAATAAATCAAGAAAAATAAAAAAGTTGCAAAAAAAAAGAATTACTAATTAAAAAATAAAAATTTCTAAATGCAACAATTGTAAAAAAAAAAATTTTGCAATCAATTAATTGTAATCTATGTTTCTATACTTCTCTTGTTGTTGTTCTTGTTGAAACTTGCATTTTATGGAAATCTTTAAACATCTCCCCGATTTCTACTATTTCCAAACCCGTCTTGCCCACTCTTGTACTCTCTCCCCTTAATGGAATCCCAGGGATAAGGAAATGTAGAATTCATAGGGGAGGGAAGTATGTAGTGAATAACAAAATAAAGAAATCGAATGTTATTGCCTTGGACCTAGAAATGAAGAAAGAATCAAAAAATGTGTGTGTCGTCATCATGGGTCCAAGAATATTAACTAAGAAAAATGGGTGGATATAATTATTAAAACCGAATAATTAGCAATTTAGAACTGGTATGAAAAGTAGGTATGGTTGGAGCGAAGCGATGGAGCAATGGTATGGTATGGTACCAGAATAAAATTAGGACCCGAAATAAAATTATGACGTTTGGTAGTAACTTAATAGGAGTAATAGAGAAGAAGATCTAGAATAGCAAAACTATATGATACGGATATATGATTACAAAATAGGATAGTAACATGGAGATAAAACAACCAACTTAACTATTGATGTTTGGAAGTCAAAGACTAACAATAATCTTTATAACCGTACCGAAAGTTAAAGAAAATAAATTTATATGCGTATTATGTAATCAATTGTTGTTGAATGGATAAATGTCAAATGCAGCAAACAATTTTTTTATTACGCGGAACCAAATATTTTATTAGTAAGTTACACAAAATCGTTTATTATTTTATTTAGTATTATTTATTAAATTATGACACATACATTAATTCTTCATATATATATATTTACATTTTCATCGTTTTTTACTACCTTTCTTTTTTTCATCAACCAACCTTTATTCCACTTTATTAATAATGTCTACTACTTCATTATCATTTGCTCAAACTTATATATTGGCATCAAAAGTTAGATCTAAATTAACTAAAGAAGCTTCAAGTCCAAAATCACAATTAAGAAATCTTGTTGTACAAGCTAATATGTTGGATAATTTAATGGATTATATTAGTGATGAAACTGATAAAAGAATGAAATTACAACAACAACAACAACAACAAGCATCTTCATCTAAAGTACATTTCCAATTACCACAATCAACTGTTACTACTACTCATAAAAGAAGATTATCAGATACTTCAATTGAACAACCTAATTATTATAAAACTTCAATCACTGAATACGAGATTGATTCCGATTCAGATGATGAAGTTTATTCTGATGATGAATCAGATTCAGATTATGATGATGAAATAGATAATGTTGCTACTTTTAGTGGAATAACTTATGAAAATGATAATTATATTTATTCAAAACCAATTATAACACAATCTATCGATGATGAGCAAGATGAGGGATCATCTGATTATTCATCAGATTCAGATGATTATTATATTTATTCAGATTCAGAAGATATTGAACAAGATATTGCAATTGAAGCTAAAATTCCAAGATCTATTGTTCCAATTTCACATAGTCCAAGTTATAAACAATTACCATTTATGAATTTATCATTAAGTTCAATCCAAGAAGAAGAAGAAGAAGAACTGGAAGAAGAACTTGAAGGATTTGAATTACCAGAATTAACTAAATCTAATTCATTAACAGATGATGAAATAGAGAATCATGATCATTTATTATTACATGTACCAACTACAAATAATCATTATAATAACAAAAATCATCAAAATAATCAACCATTAAGTTTATTTAAACATGATACATTATCATTAGAAAGTGTATTTTAAATGAGATAATAGAAGAAATAATGGGTTTATGATTAGTTTTTAATGAATGTTACGAAAGTTTTTAATGATAGAGATGATAGATGATGATGATAAAATTTTACACAACTTGTTTATACCGATATGTTTATTTTTCAATTCTTTTTAGTATAATAGATTTATTCAATATAGATATTTTATTACTTTAATTTAATAATTGTAGTAGTATTATAATTAATAATCTAGTAATTAATAATATTAAACACCGCATACGGCCGTAGGATATAAGACATAATAGACGAGACCGATCTAAATATTGAAATTGAAATTTGACCTAACCTGACTAATTAACAAGAACTTTATTTAATCAAATGTACATCAGTTTACTATAACTAAGAAAAAAAGGAGAAATGAAAATGAAATGAGATGAGGTTATAAAAAAATTAATCTTGGAATCGGGAATCGGATAATTAATAAAATATTATTATTATATTATTGTACGGCCGTAAAATTAATTTACTACATCCTAAAGTAGTAAATTACAACAGCCGCAGTAGTTACTGTATTAGTAGGATGAGTTTTATATTACCGAGTTATTTTTAAATTTAGATTATTATACAAGACATTAGTTTCAAATTTTAATGTGTTTATAGTTGTTACTCCCGAGGAAATTACATATATATATATATATACGGTAATGAGTTGTTTATTTTAAGTTTTTGTGTTTGATTCTTCAAATATCCATTCATTTCATTTCATTATCCACATCATTCAATTATTCGTGTTTACGAGAGTGGAAGAAAGAGGGTGAGTGCATAATTAGTTTAATATTGTAAATTGATTGCATAGGTTTATTCTTCCCCCTTTTTTGTTATAAGAATGGTTTAGTTTTGAAAGTTTAATGGATCTATATTCCCGTTAGATTTTCTTGAATTTTTTGTAGTCTAGATCTCTTTAATCACGATCATCATCATAATTTATTTTCGTATTTTTTTTTAATTAATTGAGCAGTTACGGATTTTATTCATCATTTTCCGTAGAATTTGTCATCAACTGATCTTATAAATCAATGATTGAATGATTATTGAAACTATTTCAAGAGAGAGAGAAATTATGGGGAGAAATCATGGGGAGATTATGGTTATAAACTCAAAATTTAGTATTCATTACATTTACATAAGTCACCTGTCTTTGATGGGTTAAACTTTTACAACTGGGGTATGCGAAGAGTGCATAAGTGAATTTATCATTCATTTATACAATTTTAATTTCCCAATTATAAACCCGAGATACCTTCTTTTATAACCGATATATCATCATTTTCATTTTCATTCTCTAGTATGGTGTTATTCTCTTGATCTTGATCTTGGTCTTGATCTTCATTAGCTAATCCCTTTTCAAATATCTCTTTACCTGTTAATTTCCCATTATGCATTTTATCAAATCTTAATTTATCTTTGATATCAATTTCCATTTCTTTTCTAAATTTATTTCTCCATTCATTAAATGTTGAAATTGTAACTTTTGTACCTATAAATTTTTGTTGTTGTTGTTTTTCCTTTTCATTTCTTTTAAATTCAAATTCATTTTGTTTTAATTTTAATTTCTCATTGAACAAAGATTCAGCTTCATCTTTTAATAATGTAATTAATGTGAAAATTGATGGTAAACCAATATTTAATTCAGCTTCATTATTTAATTTTTCAATTAATAAATTTAAATCATCCCTGTTGAATTCAATAGTTTCAGCCATTGATAATGATAATTTTAAATCTTTTTCATCTTCATCTTCATCTGAATCTGAATTTGAATCTGAACTTTCAATATCTTCTTCTGTTCCTATTTCAAGTGATAAATTGGGAATATGTTCTGGATAAGTTGGTGGATATTTTACATTCATAATTAATTGATGGTTTTGTTCACATTGACAATCTAATTTTATAATAATATCAAATTGTGTATCTGATATAAGTGTTAATTCATCTGGATATATCGATTGTAATACTTCAATCTCTTGTGCTTGTTCTTCTAATGGATCCATGATTACTTCAAGTTTAAATTTTTTTCAACCCAGTGCGATGATGATGATGATGATGAATTAACAACAACAACGAAAATTTAAAAATTAGAATGTAAAGAAGGAAACTAATCTCTGTGTATTCAAATAAGGAATCGTCTGTTACAACTGTTGAAGACTAGTTGATCTAATAATTTCTTGCATCCTTACAGTTATTTCCATCGTAGAAGAATTTAGAGAGAGTATGGTTTATGAATTTAAATCATTTCTACTGAATAACTCTTGTAAATCATGGTTGCTGATCAATGTATCGCTTCTGACAACGACAGAATAACTTACAGAGCAGCATTCCGAGTTTGGATTGGATCAACAGAGTGTAATGGTTTCATCTCTGGTTCACTCTCTCACTTTCTAACTCATTCTCGCTGTTTCAGTTTCAGTTTTAAAATTCTTGAATTGAAGCAAAAAAAAAAAAAAAATAATCAATAATATTTGTTTATATTTATTAATCAGTTGATTGATTGATTTTCATGAAATGTCTAATTTCAATTTACATTTACTCAATACAAAGATAAAAGACTTTGCATACCCAATTACTCATCCTTTCCATATTGGTGATTACCCCATCCCATCAGATTCATCCCCCTCATCTTCATCTTCATCATCATCATCATCACTAAGGCATGAAGATACATCAGATTCAGATTCAGATACTTTAATAGATTGTAATGCAATTGCCCTATTTGATTTCAAACCTGAAAATGATAATGAGATTGAATTAGTCGAAGGGCAAATCATTCATGTATCTTATAAACATGGTCAAGGATGGTTAATTGCAACTGATCCAAATACAGGGGAGAATGGTTTAATACCTGAAGAATACATTGAATACATTCTTGAACAAGATGATCCAAAACCTTATTTACCTCCGTTATTAAGAGATGATAATGAAGAAGTGAAAGTTGTAATTAATGATGATGATGAATGGGTAGATACAACTGATGATGATAATGAATTAAATGATGATGATGATGAAGTTAATGAAGTTGATGAATTGAAAGATAATTTGAATAATGTAAATATATAATATATATGATATTTGTAGTTTTGTTTATTCTTTTGCAACATTGGATGAGGCAAAAAAATATATATGATTTGATGGTTAATAAAAGAAGAAGAAGAAGTTCAAATGATTCATATAACAAACCTAATAAAAAAGCTGATACTAAGTCTTCTAATGATGTTTATGAAAGTTTACAACAATTCAAACTTGAAAATGATATTGTTACATCTAGATTATTAAATTCAATTAAACCAAAACAACAAGATGATGAAGAGAATGACAATATTAAAATGAATGGTGATGTTGATGTTGATGTTGATTTGAGTAATGATGAAATTGAATCTTCACTGTCACTACGATCTGATATTCAAAATTCAGATTTAGAAGATGAATTGGAAAATAAACAAGTACCATTGGAGTCTGGAAATTTATCAAAATCGAATATTTCAAGTTCAGACTCAGACTCGGATACAGACTCAAATTCAACTTCAGGGTTGAGTTCAGTGGATAATAAACATGCACCATTGGATTCTAGAAATCTATCAAAATCAAATATTTCAAGTTCAGACTCAGACTCAGACTCGAATACAGACTCAGACTCAAGTTCAGGGATGAGTTCAGATTCAGATTCAGATACACCTAAGAGGGATAATAATTGGGTAGCCAAAGGGTTACAAGGATCAGATACAAATAGTATAAATTCACAAGATATACCAAATTCTAATAATTTAAATTTAAATAAATTACCCATTGATTTAAATTATATAAGTCCTGATTCAGATTTAGATTCAGATTGGAATTCAGAAACAGAAAAGAAACAGAATAGAAAGAAGAATCAACGTAATCTACTACGAAAACGATTGAACCCAGAATCAGTAGAACCAGAACCAGAATCAGAATCAGAATATAAACCAGAACAAGAAATTGATGAATTGTCAGAATTAGAATCAGAAATTAATGAACTGTCAGAATCAGAACATGAAATTATTGAACCTGATTTTGAATTTGATTCTGCAATTGATAAATTAAATCATAAAATTTATTATGACCCCATCTCATCTGAATCAAATTTTGATACAATTTTAAAAAATTATAAACAATTTTTTAATCAATTTGTAATTGATACATTTAGTAATGAATCTTTTATATCTGAATCATATAATCCAGAATATCGAGGTAATAATATCACAAGTCAAGGTTATGTATTCAATACAAAATCATATTCACCAGGAACAACATGGACAATTGAAGAGAAAGATAAATTTTTTAACCTTCTATCTAGACATTCCATACATAACCTAGATTTAATTCAAGAAGGGTTAAAAACGAAATCAAAATTTGAAATCATCAATTATTACACTCTACTTAAATCTGAATTAAAAAAAGTTAAAAATTATTCAAAATTACAATATGGTATACCTAAAGTTAACCTGAGATTAATGAAATATTCAGATATGCCAATTGCATATGAAGTTTCTGAATTTTTCATTAAATTTGAAGAAAAAATTAGTTCATCAATTTATGAAAGATTTAAACGTACACCTATTGAAACTGAATTAATTAATCTTAAATCTGGACCAAGAGAGAAAATCAATTGTAAACAATTAATAATTGATATAATTAAAGATATAACTAAAAAAATTCTAGTTAATTGTATTGGATTAGATTTAATTAAGAAAAATGATATTAAAAATTCAATTCGGAAATTAAATTATATCGATCCTGATTTTCATTTTGTATATAAGAATCAAATTGCAAAACTCAATATGGATGTTGGATTACCTTTTGAAATGAAAGATAAAATTGGACAATTTGTAAATCAAGATTTATTCCATACTGATTTAACTAATGATGAAACAATTGAAATTGAAAATGAAGAAGAGTTTAATCAAAATGAAGAAATATGGTTGGATCAACAAGATAAAATGATATCACGTGGGTATGAACGAGGATTGATTAATATTTTAATACCTAATAAATTAGATATTAATGATTCAGATATTAAATTAGCAAAACAATGGTATAATGAAACTAAAACAAATGATGAACCGATCTTGTTAGATGATAAGGTTAAAAAAAAGTGTGAAATTTATGATTATCATTTTACAAGTTACGATTAAAAAATTGTGTCTATTGTATATAATTCTGTATAATATATATAGTATCAATTACAACCATGATAAAACAAGTTGTTAAACATACTAAACTTCTATAATCTAACCTTCTACCATTCTTATACTGTACTACTTCAATCTCCTCCGGTTGTTCCTCTTCTTCATAATTCTTAATTTCATATAAAAACATTTGCCATAAACAGAATAATTTCATATTAAACATTGCTAATTTCATAATTAAACCATATTCCAATTCAGATATTAAAATGAATGAAAAGCTAATAAAAATTTTTAAAAAATTATTATTTAAATCAAAAAATATTTTTGATAATTTTGTAACTGGTTCATAAATTAAATCAATAATGAATAATGAATAAATAATTAATAATTGAATTATAAATGCAATTTTTAATTGATTATAAAAATTTAAAAATTCACAATTTAATAAAATTTGAAATATTGATATATTACAACAAAAACATATAAAAAGTTCAATCAATAAATTTAAATTTAGATTGAAATTAAATCGAAGTATGAATAAGATATTTATAATTTGTATTATTAAATCATTAATTAATGACGATGAAGTTAATGATGATGATC
The DNA here is from genome assembly GCA_030555925.1 of Insectozyma xiaguanensis. Classification (NCBI taxonomy): domain Eukaryota; kingdom Fungi; phylum Ascomycota; class Pichiomycetes; order Serinales; family Debaryomycetaceae; genus Insectozyma; species Insectozyma xiaguanensis. The sequence continues at coordinate 16,961 of JANIVQ010000063.1, read as the reverse complement.
CAAGATTAATATTGAAATTTAAAAATATAAATGATAAAATTATAATTGATGATGGTAATGGATTATTTAGACATGAACATAAATATAAATCAATAAATTTATAATACTTATTTGATGATGATGATTCAACTACTTGAAGACTCTGTTTCTCTTCAATCATGATAAACAACTATTGATACTTGTTGATACTTGATTGTTGGAAAATAAAAAATATTTAAAATTAAATTCCAATTTTAGAATTTTAAAAACTTTAAAATTAAAGGTGAGCACGTTTTCACTTTTTTACGGGTATGCAGATTATGTAATCATATAATTATTTTTAGGTTTTGTGGCTTAAATGTTTTCAATTTTGTGTAACTCAATTTTTATTTGACACCCCCTCCTCCTCCTCTCTCTCTTAAATTTTTTCAATCTCTCTTTTCAATGCCAAGAAAAAAATTTACTTATGCTTTTTTCAGGGTAAATAATTTAAAACTCATATTTACGATCGTAAACTTATAATTCTTCATCTTTTGTTCCTTTTCCTTATATAATTAGCCACCAGTGAAAAGATATTATAAACATCAAATCACTGAATTATGCATTTGTTTCTCGTAACGTTGAAATTTTCAACACTTTTCTTCTAAGCCTTTTGTTTAGATGAGTTATTTTTAGAAACATTCGAAATTTTTAAAATCACACGACAATTTTATATATATTATTAATTTGAATTAAATCTAGTATAATTATCGTTAAACATACAAACATCATACCCCAATTAATATATCTCTGTTGACTTCTTCTATTATATACAGTTGGATCAAAATAAAACATTGTATAATCTTGTAAATTATCAATTTTAATATCATCATAATTAATTATAATTAATTGATATATTATATATTGATAAATTAAATAAAATTTAAATGAAAAATTACCAATTTTATAATACATATCTTCATGATTTATATATATGAATGAATGACTAATGAATACAGGTAAATAATTATTATTACATTCTCTAATCAGTTTAACCCATGAATCTCGATTATATAATGATAACCCCAAAGTTATAAATGGTAATATAATTTGTATAATGACAAATATTGTAATCCAATTATATTCAATGGGGAAAATTAGATAATAACATGATATATTCAAGATTATAAAATTTAAAAATTCAAATTTACCAAATTGAATCTTGAATTGAAATCTTAATATGAATATTAAATTAATTAATTGTGATATTATTTCATAAATCAGAAATTCATGAATATAATATGATGATAATATAATAATTGATGAAAATATTGGATTATGTAAATATCGACATATGTATCCATCTAGTATATGAATGAATTTATTATACTCAATTGAATTTAAAACTTTCTCATTCATGACTTTAATAAAAAGAGTTGAACTTGATAATTTTTTTTTCAAAGGGTGCTAAGTTCTTCATTTTTCAATTTCCATTTCTTCGTGGCTTGTCTTCGTCAATTGCCGATCAATTATCAAAAGGCGAAAAACCTTTTAAAATTCTTTGAGTTATTTTTAGAAACCACTTCAAATTAAAGGCGGGTATGTTACATATACTGAATTCGATGATGATACAAAAATGAAAAAATAATAATTTCAAAAAATTAAATATCGTGAAAAATAGCTGCGAAAAAAAAAAAAATCGCATTTCTTACTAAAGGGGGTAATAAAATTGAAGTATGGTAAAGATGATCTTAACCAATTGATCATAGTCAATAATAAATTCCAGGACGTTTAAAATTTGATTATGACAAGTGTATAAATTTTGGTAGCTATGAATGATGTAACTTTAATTTGAGTTTGCTTTAATGGTTAAATGATTCATTGTTGATCTAAACCTTTGTATGCATCTTGTACTTTTTAAAAATCTATAACCTAACTATCAACCTCTTTATATATAAACTAAATATGTTATTAAGTAGTTATACTTAATAGAAGAGATCTCACGGAGTTATCACGTAATTACTATCGGAAATAGGGAGAAATAAGGCTAAACCATCAAAGGGCTAAACCATCAAAAGGCTGAAGAACCAAATAATATATATATATACAAGGATTTCAGAGTCCTAATAATTTATGTAATTGTTTTGCAAATTTTTCATCACCAATTTCGAAATGTTTAACAAGTAATGATTCAATTTCATTATTAATTGTATATTTGTTTGAACTTAACCATACACCACCAGTCATTGACATAAGGTACCCAGCTGCTCTTATTGTTATATTTGAATGATCATAACCTAATGGAAATCCATCAACTTTGGTAACTGATACATATGTAGCGTCTTGCCAATTAATTAACCAATTTGGTAGTTTCACTTGATCTTGGATATCTTTAGGTACATTAATATTTGTATATCCTAATTCTGAAATGTTAATGTTATCTGAATCATCAAAAAATACACAAGTTAATAAATCTTTTGATTTAAATGATAAGATATTTTGATCAATTAATGATATACCAAGAACTAATTGAAAACTGAATAAGAAATACATTAAACGCATTGTATATTGATTAGAGATATCGAGTATTAACCTACTTTATATATACTGGTTTAATCATTGAAGTTTAAAATTTGACAAGTTTCATAACCATCTTGAATGACTACATTTTAATTATTTATTCCCGCATAAACATTCATCCTCTTTTGGAGTTCCTTTATAATTTTTATCATGAGTCCATTTTCTAATTTTCATTGCAATACTTGAGTTACCATTGATAGTTAAAAGATAATCAGTTAAAACTAATGAAAAAGGTATAACATATGGATTATTAAATTTAAATTTCATTTTCGATAAATTTAAAGAAGTTCTTTCATCAACATTATATACTAGTAGAATGCAGAGATGGTTAAATTGAATGGCAAAAATTTATATACATTTAAACTTTCTAATTAATTCTCATTATTCCATCCACAAACACATTGATTTTCTTTTGGAGTACCTTTATAATTTCGTGCTTGAATTTTTCTTCTAATTGCAATTGCAATACTTGGTTCACCACCAATTGTCCACATATAATCAATTGCTAATAATGAAAAAGGAATAACCAACAAATTATCTAAAATTATCCGTTTCATAATTAAATATTAAAGATAATTTCAAACCTTCAAACCTTCAATTTATATATAGTTTGATGGCGAAAAACCCATTTCGTAAAAATTGAATATTTTAACATTTTGCGCATTTGGTTTATGAATAGTATTAAAAGATGAGAGTTTAATCATAACCAATCCTGATATGAACATTTCGCGGGGGGTTTAGGATAATGGAAGAAATTGAAAAATGGAGTGTTTACCCCAACATTAATTGAATTAAACTTTTATACGTTTAATCACCCAATTTGATGACCCAGAGTAGTTGGTTAAATTATAGTTTAGATATTAAATGACTTGTTAAATCATCTAAGAAAGAAAACGCCATTTGGTTGAACATTCTTTTTCTCGGAGTGGAGTATAACTGTATGAAACTCTTATAACAATTTACACAATCTTTTTATAATCAATTGAGTCATATAATTCATTGATTCAATTGCTAAAACTACGATAGAGTTACTCATTCAATAAAGTTTGATCGATAAATTTCTCTACAAAACGTGGTGGTAGTATACACGTGACGTCATCAAACGAGAGGCTACCATCCAAACCCTTAATTATAATCATCATAGTTAATTCTTTAAGTTTTTCATTTTCATATATAGACATATACATTATCTACTCAATTTATCAATTACAATTGACCTGATTGTTCAATTGTAATTTTCTTTGAAGTAGCACCTGAACCTGAACCAAAAGTTTCAATTTTTTTAACAATATCAAATCCATCGGTAACTTCACCAAAAACAACGTGTTTACCATCTAACCAAGGACATGGAACAGTTGTAATGAAAAATTGTGATCCATTAGTGTTTGGACCAGCATTTGCCATACTTAATAAACCTGGTCTATCATGTCTTTTTGTAAAATTTTCATCAGCAAATTTAGTACCATAAATTGATTTACCACCAGTACCATTGAAATTAGTGAAATCACCACCTTGTAACATGAATTGTGGAATGACTCTATGGAAAATAGATTGTTTATAACCATAACCTTTTTCACCAGTACATAAAGCTCTAAAATTTTCAGCTGTTTTTGGTACAACATCATCATATAATTTAAAAGTGATTTTACCTAAGTTTTGGCCATCAGCGGAAACATCAAAATAAACAGTTGACATGATTGGAATTGAAAATTTGTTGGAAAAAGAAGGAGAATTGAAAAAAAGAGAAAATAGAATGTTTCTATATAAACTGATTGAAATTTTCCAACACAGCGATAGTCGTGTACATTGTGCTAATTATAGAAGAATCTAGATTTCTCTATGGTAGTGTTGTGTAGTGTAATTGGTTACAATTTCGATAATACAGAATCAATTGATGATTTATCAACACCTTTTTCAGTTTCAACACCAAGATAAATTACTTCTTTTGTATGTGAATCAATTACAGCAGCATATCTTTTATTTCTAATTGTTCCATTTCTATCTCCTGCTAAATCATATTTTAAACTAAATCCACCATCAGTTGCAAATATAACTTGAGGTAATGAAGAACTAGTTTGTTTTACATTTTTAACATATTCTTTAATTAATACTTTCCCCCATGCATTTATAACAAATGGATCATTTGTTGCAAGGACAAGTATTGCACCAATTTTTTTATCAATTAATTTACCTAAATTTTCTAAATATGGTGGTAAATGTTGTTCACTACATGTTGGTGTAAAAGCACCTGGTACTGAAACAATTAATAAATTTGATGATTCACTCAATGATAATTTATTTAATAATTGATCTAATTTTAATTGGGTTGGTATATCACATTTTAATGGATTAATTAATGTTAAATCATTTAATTCAATTGGGACATATGTAAATTCTAATCCTTGTGTAGGTAATTTGGAACCTTGTTGAAATGACATTGTTAATCTGTTAAAGAAAAGTGTTGATGATAATTAGATCAAATTTATATAACTGTGGTTCAAGATAAGATGATGCTACCACATTCGGATTTAAACGAAGATTGAAATTTTAATTATAGAAATAGACGATCCAACTTTAAACAGGGACAGTGTGGAAACAAGTTCTCAAAAGTAAAGTTATCAGAGATGATGTCACTACAATTTTCATCACTGAAACTTGAAGACAGAGTAAGTACAAACATCAATGGTAGTTTAATACTGTATTCTTCTAAATAATGGAATATTCTACGTTGATTCTTAAACTCAATGTCTTATATTTGTATAAGAGGGTATGTAATATAAATAATTGTATAAAAAATTGTAAATTGTAAATTGTAACTGTAAATCGTATCTAACTCTTTGTATGAGCAGGTGGAGGTCCATTCGGTCTTGAAAAGTCTTCTTCAACTGCATCTTTATTATAATAACCACCTTGTTGTTGCTGCCCACCACCATAAGAAGGTTGTGACATTGGAGGTTGTTCAGGTGGCATATAATTATTATTATATCCACTTTCATAAGTATAACCTTGATTACCTTGTTGTGGATATTGTTGTTGTTGATTATTATAATACGCATTATTAGGTTGTTGTTGTTGATGTTGTTGTTGTGGATTACCAAATATAACATTACCTTTAGATCTTCTTGATCTAACACAATATAATATCATTACAATAATAATAGGTATAAGAACTAATAACCATAATAACCATCTCCATTTATACCAACCACTATTATTATTATAATAACCATTATTCCAATACCTTTCAGCTAATTCTATTTTTGAATCTGATATATACATCTTGTGTGATTGATTGTCTAAGTTGTTTAAATCAATTTATATATATGTTGAAATGTTGAAATGAATGAAATGACAAGATTGACTGTTTAAATTAAATTAAAATGACAAGAAATTTATGTCATTATTATACTTTTCTTATATAATATGTGAAATTCTGATTTAAGCAATTAAACTAGATATTGAACACTGGTGCACTACCATAGAATTGTTATAAATTCAATTGCTATAAAATTCATATAAAATAATTATTTTAATCAAACAATAAAGATGAACTAGAGATTGCTTGTTTCAAGATGTACAATGTACACATATATATATAGATTGACTATCTAACTTTCTTTCAACCATCTAATCAACCCTTCTACCCCCATGTTTTCCATGCAACATGATTTTTTCTCAGCCTGGTTTTAGTTAATTTAAAGAAGAATGTCTTAAAAATCGTGTGCTACACAGAAAAATACACTTACATAAGATATTACATAATACATAACACGTGACCATACACGTGATCACGTTTAAAATTAATTTAAAACATTTATAATTTAACATGATTATAATATCACATATATATATATCAATAATAATATCATAATTATATAAATTATCAATATAATTGTTTTTTATTATTTTATAAAATTAATTTTCCATTTTCAATTGAGTTTATCGTTCACGAAAAAAGTTTATGGTTATTGAATTGAGAAATTTATTATTATTATTATCAATTATCATCTTTCAACACAATTCAAATGAGTCTGGATAATCCTTGGAATGAAGATGCAAGTCCTTTAACATCACCTCAGAAATCTATTCATTCATTCACTTCACCAAGTAAACCATCACCCTCAAAAAATAATTCTAATTCGGATTTACGACCTTTAAGATTAACAAAACAACGAGATTCAATTCCAACAGAACGAAGATCAAGTACTTCATCTATTCCTGTTTCAGTTGATGATTTCCAATGTCGACCTATGAGATTAGGTTCTAATCGTACAAATTCTAAAAATGAATCTGATTTTTTAGAAAAACGAAAATCTTCAATTTCAACTTCATCAAATTCATCATCAAATAGAAATTCTATATCATCTGATTTATCAACTAAAAGGAAATCAATTCAAATTAAAAATTTACCTATATTAACTCCATCTACAACTAAACGAAATAATGATTCTTTAATTGATGATATGATTTTTGCAATTTGTTTAGTTGATTTTCATCATCAACGAGGTCCTGAAATTCAATGGTGGAAATCTAATTATCATCCTGAATATTCACCTGATTTATTTAAAAATATACCATTTCAAGCATTACCTGATGGTTCACATTTATTTGAAGAAACATTTTCAAATTTTAATTTAGTTTATGATTTTAATGAACAAAAATCAATTGATAATTTCCAAGATTTAGATTCATTTAAAGGTGATCCAAGAAATTTAAAAACATTATTTGGATGTTCATGTGTTCGACAATTAAAAACAAGTTTACTTAGTGTTGAAGAAAGAGAAAGGAATAAAGATATTACAAGATCAATTGTTCAAAAGGCAATTGTTGTTATATGTAAAAAGCAACCAATTTTTACAAAGATTAAAGAAAAATTATCAATTATAACAAAGAGTTATTTTCAACAAGAAACTTTTGGAAATTTTGAAATTTTAGATCATTTATTTCAAAATTTAAATCAACAATTTAAATTAACTAATAATGATTTAATAATTGATATTGAACAAGAAGAAGAAAATTATATAAATTTAAATCTTACATCAACTATATTAAAATTTAAAACAAATTTTATGATAATTTTTAAATGTTTATTATTAGAAAAGAAAATATTAATTTATTCAAATAATACATTGGAGATATTAACCCAATTTCAAAATAATTTAATTCTGTTAATACCTAATTTAATTAATAATTTAGAAAATTCAGGATGTCCATTAATTGATTATATTGAAAATAATAGTCCATTAACAAAACCAAATAGTTTAAATACAAATGATCGATTATCAATGTTACGACTTTTCGGATTACCATTACAAATATTCAATACAAAGAATTCATTTTGGAATCCTTATTTACCTTTACAACAATTGGATGAATTAGTAGTTGATAGTTTTATGATTGGATGTTCAAATTTATTATTTGTAAATCAAGCATCAAATTTTAAAATTGATATTGTTGTAAATTTAGATACAAATGAATTAACATTTCCAAATGGTACATGTCCCGAGGAATTAAAATTAAGTTCATTAGATAAAAAATTTATAACTTATTTAATTGATTTAATTGAAAATGAAACAAATGATGAATTAATTAATAATGATGATAATATAAGATATAAATTTGAAGATTATTTAAATTCATTAGTATCTTGTATTAGATATGATCAATATATTGAAAAATTTAATCAAAATCCTCCTGGTTTTACACAAGATTCAAATTTACAAGATTTTAAAATTGAATTTATTAACTGTTGGAAATTAACACAAAATTTTAAAATTTGGAATCAAACTTCAGATGATTTTATTTTTAATTTTATTGATCCAAAACATATTGCTTCAAATTATGATTCAATATCATATTTTAATAAAAATTTAAGTAATTTTTTTAATTTTAAATTTAAACAACAACAACAACAATCTAATGAAACTAATGTACATAAGTTTATAGATGATGAACCAATTAGTTCAAATAGTGATGAAACAATTGAAGTAAATGATACTCCAATTACAGTTTCAAATTCACCACCATTGAAAAAAAGCTGGAATTGGGGATTTAAAAAATAGACATGAAAATTGCAATAATATTTTATCTCTAACTAGTTCTACATCTATGTAGAATGAACATTGTGAAATCAACAACGTTCATCAGTTAAATGTTGGAATTTACGAAATATTCTAGATCACTTAGATTTTTCAGAGATAAGATTGAATAAAACAATAAGATTAATATATTAACAACATAAATAAATAAATTAAATAATCATGAATCCATCATCCATAAATCTTTAGTAATTCATCCCAATAATTATAATATAAGCATTATTTTTTAAATTTTTTTTTGTTTTTCGTATTTTTTAATTTTTCTTTTTTAGTTTTCGTATTTTTTTTTTTATTTTTTATCTTTTTCGTATTTAAATTTCTTTTTTTGATTTTTTTATTTTTAGATTTTTTTGATTTTTTAAACTGTTTAATATTAATTAATGGTTCTGTTAAATTTTGTTCAAATTCAATATTTTGAATATTAGATGATAATCCATCATCTTTAACGTTAACTGGTGAATCATCTTCTTTAACTATGATTGGTGTTTCTTCTTCTTCAACATTAGGTGGTGGTTCTTCCTCTTCGACATTGAATGGTGTTTCTTCTTCTTCAACTTTATATGGTGGTTCTTCATCTTCAACATTAAGTGGTGGTTCTTCTTTTTCAACATTGAATGGTGGTTCTTCTTCTTCGACTTGATCTGGTGAATCATCTTCTTTAACTGTAATTGGTGGTTCTTCATCTTCTACTTTATATGGTGGTTCTTCATCTTCAACATTGAATGGTGGTTCTTCTTCTTTAACTATAATTGGTGGTTCTTCATCTTCAACTTTATATGGTGGTTCTTCTTCTTCAACTTTATATGGTGTTTCTTCTTCTTCAACTTTATATGGTGGTTCTTCATCTTCAACATTGAATGGTGGTTCTTCATCTTTAACTATAATTGGTGGTTCTTCATCTTCAACTTTATATGGTGGTTCTTCTTCTTCAACATTGAATGGTGGTTCTTCATCTTCAACTTTATATGGTGTTTCTTCATCCTCAACTTTATATGGTGTTTCTTCTTCTTCAACATTGAATGGTGGTTCTTCATCTTCAACGTAGTATTCATTGTCTTGATCAACACTTGGTGCAGATTCATCTGATGTTTCAATTGAATTATCAATTATTGTGTCTAATACAGTTTCAAGTGATTTTAAAGCCTCGTCAAATTCAGCATCTTTAACATTAAATGGTAATTTAATAACTTGAAGTTTAGATTCATCATCTTGATGTACAATTGTATTATCATTTGATTGACGTTGAGGTTGAGGTTGAACAGATTTGTTTTTCCAAAATCTTATATAATGGTGTTTTTCTTCTGTGGCAAAGTCAGTTCTTGTACGTCTCCATCTGAAAATGTTAAAGTGAAATCTTCTATGAACAGTTGCATTATTATTTGAGTTGTTGTTGGTTGTTTCAGTAGATTCTTCATTAGTTTGATATTTGTTATGTTGGTCCAAATTAGTTTCATTTGAATGGAACAAGTTTTGAAAGAATGGGAATGAAGTGTTCTTTGATTCGGGTTCAATTAATTGAAATTGAATAATGATTAAAATTTTAAAAATAACTGTAAAAATTGAATACATGACTTTGAAAACTAATGGATAATTGGTGTTTTTTTTTGCACCCATTCTATCTGCGAAATAGTAAAATAAACATGTTACGCTAAAATATCCTCTAATTGTCAACTATGTGATTCGATAGGTTAGTCAAATGTTATGCACTGTTATACTAATCATTCTTAATTATGTAGTTTACAAATAGTTTCCATAACTTGGAGTTTGAAATGTTGATATTACTTGATTATGTAATATCTGTACATTGTAATATAATTTAGATAATATGTATTAGATAAGTTTTTAACGAATTGCTAATTCTAGCCAATTGTAAAGCAATTTAATTGTGCTGCAAATCGAGTTAACTATAAAATTAACTAATCTTAATATACCTGAAAACAAACTTGATTCCAGCTAATACAATGGGTTATATAGCTCAGCTGACTATTTTTAAACAATGATTTAATAATTAGTTCGTCTTTCAACTTTAAAAATGTCAACCATTGAATAAATATATTTTGCATCAAGAATTGCAACCTTTTCGTGTTTCTACCAAACTCCCATAGTTAACAAACAAAATTGAGAGAAATCTTACTAACAGTTTTTCTCAGATTTCTCACACCATCTCATGAAACATCCATTTCAATTATTAATTCTAAATCTGGTGAATTATTATTCACATCGAATCAAAATGTGATTCAATTTTAATACAAAATTTGAAAATTTGGAATCAAACATTTGATGATTTTGTTAAATAAGAATAGCCCTTACTTTTCAATAATTCAACAATTGGAATTTTAAATGTATATTCTGACGATTTAAAACAACCAACATATGTTGGAGAAAGTACTACAGTTAATATAGAAACAGTTTAGAAAAAAAGTCAATGGATGGTCAGTACGATTGAGATCTATAATCGATCATTCATCATCATGGATTGTTTTTCACACCAATAATTTGTATCTTACAACCAAATACAAGATTAACCATTGGAAAATATACAGAGAAAAATAAAGCAGCTGCTCATGCAGCTCAAGGTTCTGCAGCAGCTATAGTTTTTAAAACTAAAGTTGTCAGTCGGACTCATGCATTGTTGGAATGTAATGATGATGGTCAATGGGTTTTTAAAGATTGTAAAAGTTCATCTGAAACTTTTTTAAATTAAAGAAGATTATCACCAGCATCACAGAAAAGCTCACTCGTGCCAGCAATAGATGGTGATATCATACAATTGGGTATGGATTATAGTTGTGGTACAGAAGAAGTTTATATATGTGCCAAGATGGGACAGGGTCAAATTATTACTATAATGTTGATTGAAATTTTAATCAAGTTGAATCATAAACCATTAATTGTTAAATTTTTATTAATTAATCAACCACAACTAGTTAATATATTTTCATGAATTCTTCTCAAGCTTATCCCACTAGCTAAAGTAGTTGCACCAACTACATATCCAAATCCTTAATTCATTGAATCAGATATGACAGTTTAAATAAAAGTCTAAATACTAAACTACCAATATATACCATTTTTAAACCACAATTTATTGTTAATTTTATTAATTCAAAACATATTGCAACAAGTTATGATTCAATATCAAGTCTTAATAAAAATTTAGGTAATTTTTTTAATTTTAAATTTAAACAATAACAATCTTATAAAACTAATGTACATAAGTTTATAGATGATGAACCAATGAGTTCAACTAGTGATGAAACAATTGAAGTAAATGATACCCCAATTACAGTTTCAAATTCACCACCATTAAAACTGGAATTGGGGATTTGAAAAATAGACATGAAAACTTTGCAATAAAAGTATATTTCTAACTAGATCGACATCTATGTATAATAAACATGATTAATCTGTGAGATCAACAGTGTTCATCAATTAAAAATTTAAAATACTTTAAAATAATCACTTAGAGTTACAGAGTTTAGAATCAATAAAACAATAATAATATATTCCACAAATTATAAATCTATGTAATGAACCATTCATTAACCAGATTAAGACAGATGTTATTATTGAATCATGTCAATAATACTAATTTTAATTAAAATCATTTATAAACCATTTACCATTTACCATACCATTTACCATTTACCATTTACCATTTACCATTTACCATTTACTATTGATTTACCATTGACCATTTACCATTTACCATTTACTATTGATTTACCATTTACCATTTACCATTTACTATTGAATGTTTACCATTTACCATTTACTATTGAATATTTACCATTGACCATTTACCATTTACTATTGACTATTGACTATTGAATATTGAATATTTACCATTTACCATTTACTATTGAATATTTACCATTTACCATTTACTATTATTTACCATTTACTACTGAATATTTATCATTTACCATTTACTATTGACTATTGACTATTGACTATTGACTATTGATTATTGACTATTGATTATTTGACTATTGATTATTGACTATTGACTATTGACTATTGACTATTGATTATTGACTATTGATTATTGACTATTGACTATTGATTATTGACTATTGATTATTGACTATTAATTATTGAGTATTGACTATTGACTATTGACTATTGACTATTGATTATTGACTATTGATTATTGAGTATTGAGTATTGACTATTGACTATTGACTATTGATTATTGACTATTGATTATTGAGTATTGACTATTGACCATTGACCATTTACCATTTAATATTGATTTACCATTGACCATTTACCATTTACTATTGACTATTGACCATTTACCATTTACTATTGACTATTGACCATTTACCATTTACCATTTAATACTGACTATTGACCATTTACCATTTACCACTTAATATTGATTTACCATTGACCATTTACCATTTACTATTGAATATTTACCATTTACCATTTACCATTTACCATTTAATATTGATTTACCATTGACCATTTACTATTGAGTATTTACCATTGACCATTTACCATTTACCATTTACCATTTAAAAACCATGATTAAACTTAAATTGTGATAATGAAAAAGAGAATTTTTTTTAATTGTGTATATGTGATTATATATATAGTTGCGAAAATTAACGTACCAAGAAAAAAAAAATAACAAATTTTTGCAACCAGGGGAAATAAGTATGCATTCCGTTATCTTACAGCCCAAACAATACAATAGGTAGCTAATCTTGTAAATCGAAACTCTCAAATAAAAGAAAAACCCGTACAATCAGCTGCCGTATCGAAGCTCAAAAAGGTTAAACAAATATTTGGCATACATAACAGTTCGAATTGATTGATGACATTTTATTCAACCAGGTTTTAACCATAATTTGCTGACTTATTTTGTTAGTGATATTACAAGAATTTGCAATGTAAGAATGAGTTTTGCAGCATAATCAAAAATTGCAGCCTAAAGAAACAGACATATGTGAAATATCAAAATTACTAAAATAATATAAAGCTATCCGAAGTGTGAAATCCTACAATTAGAATACAAGTTTTAGATTGATATGGTTATATACAACTCAGTGAGTTTAGTATGCAGTTGTGTCTATTCTTGTCATAACATACTAAGTTAAACTCGTAAAGTGATAAAATAATGTTGATATTTTTTGATTGATTAAAATATTAACTTTTAAATTTGTAATGTATAATCAATGTTTAAGTCAATTTTTGTGATATATTCTACTCAAATTGATTTGATAATCACGAATTCAGAGTAATATTAAAATTTCTAATAATGCATTGAATATTAAAGTAACCTTATGTGAACATTTAATTTATAATAAACGTTAAAACTAACTCATTTAGAATTGAGTTGTGTCTATTTTGTTTAAATTTGATGAATAACATTTTATACTAGTTTATTCGGGTGCAAAAAAATTTATTTAACTAAAATTTGATTTAATTCGAACATGCCAAATATGTTGAACTAATGCAATAGTTCCAGGATAATATATAACGAGGAATTAGTAAATAAATGACTATTGATGAAAAAATAGAAGAGTCGGTATTAAGAAAACTATATAAATAGAGATTATTATACCAAATTTAATAAATAACGATTTATAATATCAAATATGCCTACAAGAAACTCCAATACTACAAACAATTGGACTACAATCAACTCCACTCAGGCTCCACAGGTTCAACAGAATATGTTAACTGTTGCTGGTCATTCTCTTCACACGAGGCATCATCGCTTGACTCTTAAACTATCGAATCAAAAACAGATTCACTTTCAAAATTATTAGTAGCTTGCTCGTTGAGATGTTTAACAAGCTTTCGTTTAGTGGTCTCTGAAAATGTATTGGTGTTACCTCCATAATCAATTTAATTGTTTCAGAATAATGTTCAGAAAAATTAGTTGATAATTAAACACGACTGTTAGTAGAAAAATTATATCCTTACATCAGTAAGTGACAGATTTGAATTCAACATACATTTATGATATCAATGATGCTTCTATTGGTGTAATTAACATGTTGGATCAAAATCACGATTTCAAATTATGATTACAAATACTTGGCATCAAAATTAACAACTTATATAAAATTCAATTGCACCATCCCCACGGCATATACCAAACTAGTTTAATTGGATTTGTTGAAGTGACGACTTTAGATGTTTAAGTAAGCTTGTTTCGTCATTCGAAAGCAACTTGTTGGAAGACTACCATTGGGAACAAGAGCAATAGCACTAGCATGATGAGTTTGTTGATTTGTATTGGTTGAAATATACTCAGTTTTACCTTCATCAGCAGCTTTAGTAGCAGTTCCATTACTGTTTTTATGTTTATTATTACTCCTTGTTTTGAAGCTTGGCAATTTAGAATCAATATCTGAAATACCACCAATACATTTAGGACTTGAACATACATTCATTTTGTGACTAAACCTTTACAATTGTTACATCGCCATTTAAAGATAGGATTTGATCCGGAAACTTGTATTTGATCAGCTATGGTAGTAGATAAGGCAATAGCAGTAGATAATACATTGTTATCAAATGATGGATGTGTATCAATATATCTTTTGAGTACTTGAGTGTTCAACTTGAGGATCAACTAATGAACGTATAGCCTTGAATAAAGAATTTGTTATTAATAATAAAACATTAGAGCATGTAATCCATCGATCGTATTATTTTCAGTGTGTGAATTGATATGTTTAAGTACTTCATCAACAGCTCCCAATTTAGCTTTAATAGTTGTGGCAGAACTTTGGACATATCTTAACAACTTTTCAGTATAGTTGCTTTTTTCACCAGAATAAAACGATTATCAATAGATCAATAAAATCAAGAAATCTCAACTCAGGTCAAATTGAATCAACGTTATTGTGAAACATATGGTTCTATGTGATAACTGTTTATAAATATGTTATTACTGAAACGGATTGAGTACATTATATTGTCAAAGCTGTTAAGAAATTAATTTAGAGTTGATACTAGAGTGTATTGGTTTAAAGTTAAAACATAAATTAATAGTACATTATCATGACAAAGAATAAAATTTGTAAATCAAATATTTCAGTGAAATTAATATCTTTAGCTAATGATTCAACCAGATTTTGAAAATGTGAAAAATAATGATACTTCAGTCTTGATTTTTTCTCCAATGTGTTTCAATTTGTTAATTATGTTTTTGAAATAAAATTTGAAACGTGACTCTAAGTGTACTAAATGTTTAACAAGATCTTGGCCTTCCCAATCAAATTCTGTAAATGAAAACAGTTCTTGAGTATTTGAATCTTGATTTTGAGAATTTAAATCGATAGACTCCCAAGTTGGAAATTTTGAAATTGGTTCATCTGATATTGAAGGATTAAAATCTGGTATTTCAAAAAGTACAGAGTTTGATGTTGAACGATCCAAATTTGGTAAGACTGAAGGTTGTGAATTTGAAGGTGGAAAATCTGATATTGAAGGTGGTAAATCTATTATTGAAGGATTTAAATCTTGTATTTTAAAAATTACTGGTTTTAATGTTGAACAATTTAAATTTGGTAAATCTGATGGTGGTAAATCTGAAGGTGGTAAATCTGAAGGTGGTGATTCTAATGGAGGTAAATCTGAAGGTGGTGATTCTAATGGAGGTTGTGGAAGAATTTCAATGATGTCTTCATCTTCAATGGTGATATACTTAATTGATTGTAAGGCTGATGATGTATTGAATTCAGCTTGTTTACATGGAAGAATTTCATCGATTTCTTCATCTTCGAAGGTGGTAGTTTTATTTGATTCTGAAACTAATGGTGTAATGTCTTTAGCTTCTTGGATTGGAAGAATTTCATTAATTTCTTCATCTTCAAATGTTGTGGGTTCAATTGATTCTGAAACTAATGGTGCAATGTCTTTAGTTTCTTGAATTGGAAGAATTTCATTAATTTCTTCATCTTCAAAGGTGGTAGGTTTAGTTAATGGTGAAACTGATGATATATTGGATTCAGTTTTTTTAATTGGAAGAATTTCAGTAATTTCTTCATCTTCAATATTGATTTGTTCAATTGTTTCTGAAACTAATGGTGCAATGTCTTTAGCTTCTTGGATTGGAAGAATTTCATTAATTTCTTCATTTTCAACAATGGTAGGTTTAATTGATTCTGAAACTAATGGTGCAATGTCTTTAGCTTCTTGAATTGGTTGTGGATTAGTATCAATAAGTATTTCCCTTCTATATTCATGAATAAATTTTTGTATTTCTTTTGGTAATTCCTCTTCATGTTCATCTTCATGTTCATCTTCATCTTCATCTTCGCTAACTGTTCTTTCAATAAGTGGAGGATTTGATTCAAT